>JANAVB010042014.1:5949810-6087310 GCA_029216955.1 Iris pallida
AAGTTTCTTAGTTGAATAATTAAGTGTGACGATGAACAATATCAAAGAATTAGTAAATTAATATTTGGCCTAGTTTCAACCAAATTTAAGTCTACCGAAGAATGAACTGATGATTCTCTAATCATGATGTGCCAAAATAATTCTAGACATGAATAGAATAGGGGACCAATTGGAGCACAAGTTCAGGTCAAAATATGAAATTGGTCAATAAAGAGTCTAGAATGTCATATTGATACCTTTCTTTGCCGTTGTAACATAATATTGAAGTCCTCCAAGATCAATAGCCAGAGTTGGCAAGGACAGAGCATCTCCTGGCAAGGGCGGTGCTCTTGGGCCACATTCAAAATTTTCTAGCCCAAAACTTTCATTCTTGAGACACTAGAAATGAATAAAATCAAATCAAATAAAAAAATATCAATGTATTAGAAGTACTAGTTCAGACATGATAAAAAAGAAAAGAAGGTGCAAAATAAAAGTTGAGTATGAAAAATATTTAAGTAGATTACATGGAGAATAAATACCTGCACAATATACTATTTCCAGCTTTACATCATATAGCTAATCCGGATTTTCTACTTTCTTCAGAAACCTTTATCCAGAACTGGACTATAGAATCCTCATTTTTCTGATAAAAAAACTCCAGTTGCAAGTCTATCAGATGGACACAAAGGTTTCCTGTTAGAGAGTTTTGAGTCAAATTCGAAAAAAATACTATCTCAAAGAATCATATACTCATAGGAATACTCTAATAAGTAGGATATAACATAAAAGTACCAATCTGTATTTGCACTTCAAACAGCATCCTCAACTGTAGAGTTTGGATTCTACAACACATATAACTAAGCATAAAGGAAAAAAGAACTCATACATGACAAGACAATATCAACAAAATATATAACCAGCAACCTTGTTTAGGCCTAGAACCATGGTAGTAGTCATTCGGGTATTAAATATTTGATATGGTAAACTCATAACCAGTTGCTTTATCTTTAACTTGGGTCTTATATAAAACAAAAATAGAAAGATTTGGTTTATATTTCTAGATTGAGTCAGATTCTTTCCATATTGAATCTAGGAGTCTATATTTGTATTCTTGACTATTAAAGTGCTACAATTGTATGGTTGAGTTACTATAAATAATAAGAAACCCTCCTTGGGGAGTAAGTTGGTTATTCCCTATAGACTATTCTTTTTATAATATTATGGTTAGCCATTAACTCTTCTCCTCCATCTACCATGCCTAATGCCTTCTGAATCTCATCAGAGTCAGAGTCAGACACCATGAAACCTAAGGCGTTCTAGTGAAGAAAGGAATGCCAAAGATTTTCAATAGACTTTTGCAACCCCCAGCAACTCTGGTATTGAAGAGTGCATAAAATAAACAAAAGACTACAGAAATATAAAACGAGCATATCAGTTTTTAGAAGATAAATGTGCGTAAATTGTCTGAAGGGTATATAAGAGAAGAAAAACTCTCAATAGCTGACTGATTCACCATCATTCTTTACTAACCAAACACCCTCTCGTTTTATAAAGCTATGTAAGAACATGATAGGAACAAAACTATATCAGTAAGAACAGAAAGCATATCTCACTCCTCTAAGTTTATGATATATGTAAAAAAAAATCAATAATCACCTATAGAAGAACAGAAGGACAACTATATCAATAAGGAGATAAATCTTAGCCAAAATTGACACCTACATACGATTATAGATCAACAAAAAGAACCTTGAATCAAATAATATTGATCTAAAGCTCAAAGAAAACATAAGAAAGCCTAAACTTGAGTTAAGTTTGACTTCAAGACCATATTCGACTCACATGTATCAGTAGTATATCTCAGCTAAGCCAAGGGGACCGATTCCTATCACCTAGATGCCATTTTTGCATCTTTTTACAGACTTATCATATATTCAATGTCCTAAAGACAAATTTGTCATTCTCTTTACTATTTGACTTTATACTTAATTAGCAACAGATAAATTCTTTGCAAGCATACTGCTCAGGTTGAGATTCTCCTCACTTTTTCTGCCAACAGAAAATACTTTGATCAAATACTCAGTACCCAAGAACTAATTCTTCTCAAATAATATTATAGCTTCTATTCCTATTACAAGCCCAAGACTTGTATTCAAAATGGAATGTTCGATCAATGTAACAACATATCCAGCATGTACAAACTGGGAGATGTTTAAAACAAAGGTTCTGTCCATGCACAACGTAACAACATATCCAACATATTTCATCATAGACAAATATATTCTAAGAAGGTACTGCACATGAGGAACAACAAAAGGTTTTGAGTGTCCAGGAAACTCTTAAACTAATGAACATGCAGTTATAGATAAGCACATGCTCACAACTGTGTCTGGTAAGTCTCACCTCTTAAGCCAAATTAACAATAGACGAGTTTTTTTTATGTTTTGTAGAAGATAAACCAATTGTTCTTATGCTCAGAACTGTTTCATGTCCCTCCTAGTAACTGGAGAATGGCACTTATTGCCATTTGTTACTAAAATATGCACAAAGACAAAGAATAACATTGATACATACTGGTTGGAGAACCTATTTTAAGTGAAAACTTTCCTACCCTATTTAATGTGCAGTAAATGTTTAAGTGAAAACTTTCCTACCCAAGCTGTCAAACTTTCCTAGTATCCACCTCATACTAGCAAAAGCAAACATAAAAATAAATTAATAAACTCACCAGCATGACACTACAACCATCAACAACCTTGCATCCTGATATCAAAAATGGTGCCTTTTGATCCTTGCGAACCTTCAATAGAACACTACAGTTAATATGGCAATGTTCTTTCCCATCTAAAAAAAATACCAAATAAGTCTATGGAACACCCACGAGCTTGCTTTCTCTAGTCATACTGGATTCATCGATGGAAAGAGAATGACCAGAAATTAAAATCCATCAACAGGTAGCTAAACATAAAAAACCCAAGTAAGTAGATTACTTTCACAACACAACATAATAAGCTTTAACCTAACAAGAATAACTTTCTGATTCCCATCTGGTCCCCAATTTTAAGAGGCACAACATCACCAACTACAAGGTCAAATATCGAAACCTCGATTCTTCTACCGCCTCTGATTGCCTGAAACATTGAACATTAGTTTTGTCAACAATTCCTCTTCATATCTATAAGGAATGTTAAAGCATAAGAAGAAAAAACTCAAGTAATATACACCTTTAATTTTATATTGCGCTTCTTCTCGTTCAGGTTTTGGAATTGAAGTGATTGCTTATAATCACTGAAAGCTAATGGGGAAACAACCAAGAACCAAAATCAATGAATGGAAGTTATTGAAGCATGTGTAGCAAAACAATCAAGTATACTAAGTGTTCAAGTGTTTTATACGTAAAGAAAAACGTCAAACATAACAATTATCTCCCTTCTCAAAATTAACAATGTCATATTATGTATTCCTGGTGAAAATCAAAAGAAACAACCTTAAATAATTGAACCATTTTTCACAGGATCAGTACAAACCAATAACCACAAAACTTACCATTCTTGACTGTTATATTAATTGAACGTACTGAATGACAAAATTCAAGAGATAAAAAGTACTTTTGAGCTAACCAAGTACATAAAGATTTGACTACACTATATAAACCAAGCTATTTTACATGGTAAATCTATTCCTTTGTTTCGAAAAACCACAAGAACACAATTAATGGCCACTATCATCTCATTCACCCTATTCTTCTCTTTTTGGACAATATGAAATACTTGTGTATATATTACAAGTACTGGTTCATGGTTTACAAGAATGTATTTTATTTTATTGAATCATGCTAGGACTGGAATGAAAGCTCAAACATGAAATATTTCGACCAGATGCATCTATCTATCTCATAAACCAAGATTCTTGGTAGTTTCATACATTACAAGTGACCCTAGCATCTTCAATGTACAAGGCTTTGGATGAATTGGAGGAGAGAGAATTAATTTCCAATCACCATAGGCTATAAGAAAGAGGCAAAATTCTTGATACTCAGGCAACCATGTCCATATTCTACATCCAGCCAAGGCTTGGTTAGACTACAGTGTCAAGTGAGCTCAAGTTGACCTCATATATATATGTTATATCAATTTGCTTGGCCCTAACCTATGTACATTTTACACTGAGGTACTTATTCAATACGTATGTCTGTAGTTAGAGAGACTTTGTAAGAAAAAAGGTTCAAAAACCCACTATCCATATTGATATCAGACTTTATATCTATGAGTGCCATCAGAAAAAAAGTTTTTCTTGATATGTGATTTATCAAGAAAAAAGTTTCTTGATAAATCCATGATTCTTGTAGCTTTAGCAGTTTTGGATCAAATGAACTTTTTCAATACCTAGTAGTTGAGCAAGAATTGCTCGATTTATCACACATTCTGCCTAACAAATGCCTAATTTATTAGCCCCAAAAGCCTAACATATTACCATCTATTTTATTAGCAAGAAACACCTAGCAGTTTAGCGAATGAGCTCCGATCCAAGCTAAGAAAAAGGCAAGAGACCTAATTGGCCCATAGGAATCCACTCAAGCCTGAGATATTGCCAGTCTTACCTGGTTCTGTTACCATATCTGAATGTAGTCTTCAGTTTCCAATTTTCATTTAAAGGAAGTGAAGGATTTATTTAAAGGCATAATATATATTGTAGAGCAGTTATCAGACATACATGTGCCAGGACTGATGTCTTTCTAAGAATACTGCCACCAATCAGTTAGACTAGTTTCTCTTGAGTTGTGGTCAATTCAGGATTGATGCCCCATTTTTTCTCCAAATACAATATGAATGCCACTTATCTGCCAAGGCGCGGCTTCCTGAAGAATGAATGGTATAAAGGTTAAATGCTATTCTAAAACAAGCAACATGAGTGAGCTACAATAAAAGGCAATGCAACAATTTACACTAAGAAGATCCCAAATAATATACTATTACAAAATTCTACTTGATCCTTAATTTAATACTAATAGAAGTTGAAAGAAGTTATATAAGACGAGCCTCATCATAAGCTAAAGCTATAACTATTGCTCTAGGTTTCACAACATATCGGGTATCGAACATTGTCTAATAAAATTTTTACTCAATATGTTAAATATACATTACTCGTATCAGTATCTAGTCTATGATCATTTATGCAAGGAACCGAAAATTTTGAATATTACTCTACTGGTAGTTGCTCTGAAATAGATGAGATGCCTTGCAACTGAACTAAATGGAGAAGAATTCATGCAAGGGATCGAAAATGTGGAATTGTGGTAGTGTTGTAGTTGCAAAAGAATAATTGGCAACAACATTTTAAAGATAAAATAAAGAAAAAAATTCTTGAAGCTCAAACGTTGGATCTGACGAACCAATCTTCCAAAGAAATCCTTTATCATCTTTGCCTCCCGTAGTAATTAAATATTCATCTATTGGACTGCACGCAACTGCGAAGAGTTCATCTACACAAACAAAAAAGTAGTCTCTACTGAGATATAGTCATAAGTAGCATGCGCAATGCACATAGGCAAGATTTGTGCAAAACCACTCACTCGTTGAGAAAGAATCAGTAATAACCAAAAGTATTGCATTAAGAAAGATGATGGAACTTTTTGCATTTTGTTAGAACAATAAAGTGAGAAGTTAACCTATCACGGTCTGCTTCAAAATCACCCGATACACATGAATTTTACAACATGTGGATGCCAGTGTACAAGAGTTTGAAAGATGAATTTTTCAATCAACATAGATGGTAGAATAGACTAGAACAAAATAATTTAAGTGAATAAAATTTCACCAAATGAAACCAGTAAATGTTGGAAAGTTTTCAGTAGTTGTGCTGGAAAGGACTTAATGAACATCTTATATACCAAAAAGAATCTAACACTAATACAAACCATTGAATCCGACAAACTAACTCTGCTTGGGACACATTACATAGTTATGTGAAAGCCTACCTGAATGTCCATTAAAATTGTAGACATAGTCATCTTCATCTTCTATAACGACAGAGAAATGGAAAGTTATTACCCGATGCTTAAAAAAAACTGCAAGAAAATAATGAAAGGATTGGTATACATAAAAAGTGTACTGAGAGTTAATTTAATACAAAAGACAATGTAAAACTTAAACAATAAATAATGCTTTACAGTAACACATAAAATAACAAACCTACACTTAAGTGATTGTATATTCATACAAAGATATAGAAATGCTCATATTTCATTGTATGATTCCAAAGGAGTGCGCGTATATGAAAGTTGACAAACTCTATTCAATGATAGCCTTAAATTAGAGTGACATAATTTGAATCAATATTTACAATATCAATTTCGTACCCCCACCTTCGGTTGGTTTCGGTAGTTTTCGCAATTACACTATAGGTTTTTGCAGACATTGTAAACCTTGATTTGAATAGATAAGCGCAAGGGGAAACCAATTAGATGTGTCAGATGCCAAAGTTGCTGTTGTTGCTATTGTTGTCATTGCTTTCTGTTGTAAATTTGAAGATAGGTAGGAAACGCCCTCTCTTCTTAGATTGTTGCAAACCATTTTGAAAAGGAAAATGGTAGTAAACATCATTCCCGTATAAAAAAGGAAAACAAGAAAGACCATATTTGTTTTCCTTAGGCATATATCAGACTGTAGAAATAAATCTTGCACATACATACCCTTGAATCCGTAGACATGCTCACCAAAAGAGAATCCATGTACCTATTCGCTTTGGAGTCATCACTTGAAGGTAATAGAGGACATCTGCTAGAGAATTCATATGTCAGAAACATTTGCAAGGAAAGCATAAGTAGAATATGATAGTAAATGTTGTTCTCATGAATGATATGCATTTTTGTCAAAAGAAAACTCACAAACCGCTAGGTTCAGGTCAATAAAGTCAGAGGCTTTGTCGAACTTGGGAGTATTCGTGCAGGGGTCAAGATGGGAGATGAGGGACTCGAAGAGGGATCTCGGGGTGCAGCACAGGCGAAGGGGCGGCAACGGAGGTGGCGGAGGGTGTGGAGGAGGGTTATGGTCTTCGCGACGGAGGGGCCCTGTGGATGAGGTGGGGGGACTGAGAGGAGGATCGGGACCAAAGAGGAAGATGAGGGAAATAAGATAGAGGCGACGGGAGGGAGGGAGGCGAGGAGGTGGTCGAAGAAGGGAGAGGATTCGTATTTGGCTTTGGGCTGGGATTAGGGTTTGAAGGGGATGGGAAGGGAAGGGAAAGGAAGGGAAGGGAATGAAGGTGATAATGGAGCTGGTGTTTCCTTTGGGAGTTTGGGTATTTTGTACTTGGCACTTTTTTGGGATGAGGGTGGGGGAATAAATTTCTGGAACGTTTTCTAAATCAATCACGTAAGGAGTACCCGAGTTAGAACACAAATTAAAACATTTATTTGTCATTCCGAAAAATATAATATATGTTTTAATTTTATAAAAATAATTTTAGAGACAGTTTGAAACAGATAAAATATGTTCCAATATTTGGGAACACTTATATACTGTTTCAAACCCAAAAATGCTAAATGTTTCAAATTATCCTTTTTGGTGTAGTGAAATAATAATGGTGTATACATGCCATTATGCGCAGTCTAATAATCCCAAAAATACACAAAGACCCATTTTATACAAAAGTCACTGAATATCAATTAATAATAATTATTATAATATTTAATTATGAATACTAGAAAATATTCATAAAATAATTAAAAACGAAATACAACACCCTTATACCAAATTCTATCAACACAAATGTCATTGGACGTGCCACCTGACTACATGGGCTTGGCCCTGTTCGGTCCAGTCTGAGTTAAAATGGTACAACCGGTTTTTCCTAAAAACTCAATAATATAAATAATAAATAAATAAAACTTCGGTATGGGTTAAGTCGTAACTTGGCTTGGTTTTCCTAGTTAGGATACCACTATGGCCCGACCTTCCCTAACCAGGGCTAATACACGAGTCAAAGCACGCCATTGCACTATTCGTGCCATGATTTCTAATCACCGTGTACTCCAAAACTCCATCATGGCTAAAATCATCTACCGTAATAATTAACTAAGTAATTATTTATAAAACTCTAAAAATCACCATTTAATTCAAATAAATAAATAAAAATATTATCAAAATTCTAGGAAGAGGGGTTACAAATCTACCCACCTTAAAAATAATTTCGTCCTCGAAATTCTAATTCGTAACTATTCCTTAAATTCAAAAGAAGCTCTACCATTACCTTAATCTCCTCGAATCTTAATTTCTCAAAAACAGTTTATATCCTCCTCCTAGCCATTTTGTAACAACGAAACTCCGAAGACTTTCTACTTCTACCCACCTTTGGTCACACTACTCCCTCAATCCTCAGGTCTCTAAAACTTTATAATCTCTCAACTACTTGCTAAAATTGCTACCAATAGGTATCTACTACTTATGGCCACTATAATCATCTCTTATCCATCAAGCAACCCAAAATCTAACATGCAACAAATTTACACATGTAGCTAAGAAATATTGCTGAATTCTAATAAGCGTGACCATTCGTCACTCTGAAACAGGAAGGAAAGGAAGATAAGGAAGAAAAAATCGAGAGCATTTATGAATTTTCAAGAGCGGTAGAGAATACCCGATGATGCAGATGAAAAGAAAGTCTATGAACCATTGACTTATTTGCTAGATGGGGCTACTCTAGTCTAGTCACTTGCTAAATCAAAGGACTCTTCGTTTCCAGAGGGCTTGCAATCCATGCAATACATAAATTTCGTTCTCAAAATTTTATCTGAACAAGATTTTATAATATGACGGAATTTGAGAAATCAAGATTGTGACCTTTTCCGTGCTTATTTAAACACACAAGCAAGGAATATAATTGTAATAGAAGATCGTATCGTGACTTCTAGGTAGATGGAATTTGGGTTACGGATGGCATCACATCCTAAGAAGTGGAGACTACATAATAGGTATGGAGACCTATTTCAAACAGTTCGGTTTTATAGACCAACTATGGTGGTATGCATGAATGGGTTCTACTGGGTCTTAATGGGTTCTCTATTTGGACATCACTCGTAGGTTGGATGAACCTTGGATTTCAATCTATATGGGCTGGACATGATCCCAATGATAAAACTATTTCTACTAGGTTAGGATGACCTGGAATGGGATTCAACCCAAGTGGTTGAGCTAGTTGCCAGTCATGTTGGTTAGCTAGGTTCCTAGAGTCCGAAATGTGCCTTCGGTGACTTTTGTGTTTAAGTAGCACAAAAGACCTCTATCAAGTGGCACACTAGTGACAAGTGCGTAGTGGGCTTCGAGTAGATCGCAACCATATATTGGGTCGAAGGAATTGAGTCGAGGTTGAGGCTCTAATGGAAGTCAGAAAGTATATCAATTTTATGGTAAGGGTTATAGCTAATCCTTTTGTCCTGAAAGTCGTACCATAAAAATAGAGTACAAGTGACGGGTTTGAGTGGAACATGATATACCTAGATGAAGGTGGACTCGTCTAGATCTTGCATATGAATTTTGTTGGAAGGTAACAACTGGCCTCGTGCTCCGAATATTAATGACACGTCCGGGGACACTAAATGATCTAAATGGAAAGTGGGAGTCCCTGGAGCACTAATTATCATCCTAAGGGGATTTATTCAAATCAATTAGTAATCTTCGTATATCCTAAGAAGGCTTACAATCTATCCACCTTAGAAATAGGACATGGTCTTAGGAATATTGAGGTTAGAGGGTTTCCAAAGTCCGGATACTGTACCTCGACTCTTTGTTAATAGGGAATAAGGTACGGCGTATCGGGATACGGTAGATATAAGTCAAGTCAAGGATCATTCCTCAATAAATGGAGTACGAGTGTGTACAATGACACATGGTCGATAAAATAGGATGATCTACTCGTCTATAGTATACTAGAGTTATCGACGGGGTAACCAACTCTAAGGCACAAGATTTCTTACAACTGAGTCATGAATTTATATTTGTGTCAACCCGCCAGACTATCGTCACAAGAGTTGTAGTGATCATGTATTACTGTTGACAACTGGTAGATCATAATATGACGGGGTATTTAAGCTATGGTATTGGCTAAGCTAGTGACTGTGGTATTCCAACACTAGTTAGGTCTTAATAATAAAATTTACATAACTAGAGTAATATTTGTTGGAAACCAATCTCGGGATGAGTGTCACGGTAAATGATTACCCTATTGTCCACTCATCTCATGTCTAACTGTGGGCTTCGGTCGAGGAAGGGTTGGTTCAAGGCTTAAGGGTTGCTAGTTAAGGCAAGCTTCCAGCAAATAATTAGAGACTCACAACATTTGGTTTCTTGAGAATAGATAGTCCCCTAGGTTGGCGTTCTGACTAAGGATAAAACCCTAATCATTCTCAAATTCAGATGGCTTGAAAGTCTCAATAGTAGTTTGAGGGTCGATGGGAGAACGAGTAACTCAATCACATAACTGGCCGATGGTAGCTACACTTGTGCCTACCATTATCATAGCCATGGGAATACTCTATATCTCTCTACCGTCACGAGCTTTCGTCTTTCCAAATCGGTGAAAGACAAAAACAATAAAGAATTCAAGGGAGATGTTACTGAATATAATTTCGTGATTCAAGGGCGAACATATAATTCAAGAGAAATTGTCAAATCAGTCGCGGATGAGATCCTAGATACCTATATATCTCCATCCACGTAGTGTAATTAAACGAAGAGCAAACCAATGCATCATGGTTGATCAGACCATAATACACTGATTCTGATTAGACAATAAGTTAGTAGGCGTCCCCACTAACATATGCCTCGAATCAAGCTCGAGAACAGAGTGAGCTTGCAAAACTAAGCTGTAACAGCAGCGTTTGTTAAGATAGTCGAATACAATTATGCGAGATTTTTGAAAGAAGGCACAAGTAGTTCGAGTTTTGTGAGAATCAAACCTTACCCGGTGTTCTTGCTTATACAGTCTTCCTACTATCTTCTTATCCACAAAGACTTGGTCGACTAATGGGTTATGACCTCTAACTTCTGTATTCTAGGTAAACCTATTAGTGTCAATCAATTTTCTCGTCAGTAAGTCACAAGGACTACAGAATGCTAGGTCGGAAGACATGCTACCCAACTCACAGAACTTCCACTACAATTGGCTTCGGATCTTATAGAACATACAGGGCACTGTCCTATCCTCTATAGTATCTCTAACTTGTAATCACGTCTGAAATTATTTCACCGAGGACTACGCCTCGCCCGTAAAATCGGGCTGTGGTAAACCCTTGGTTTCGTGATTCAGATGTGACATGCTATCCGATACTCTACTTTATATTGACACCAGTGTGACTATGGTCAAAGAGGACCACTAGCCATAGTTTTGGCAATATCCCATCACCTATATTTTCTTAAACTAATTTCAACTCTAAGGGTCATGCCTTGCCAGTGCGCTGCTGGCTGCAGTGAACCCTTAGTCTTTATATTTAAAATAAATGGCGACAGTGCGCTGCTGTCCTGCCATTATGAGTTAACTACCATCCCTTTAACTAAATCTGTAAAAATTCCTAGGCTTCTAGAGATTCAAACAAGTCGACTATGTAATAAGGCGTAAATATTTGTCCTATCAGTCACCATCCTTAAAATAAAAGATTTAATCATGGAGGAATAACTAAAGGCAAAAGGATTACAACATTCTAGTGTCTATTCCATGTGTATTCAAACCATTGAGGGAAAAACTTTGGATCGAAACTAACTCGAGGTTCATATATGGGTAACATAATAAAAATTATATAAAATACTAATTCTTAGGGAAAAATACGAACTAAATAGGCAATTTGGACTAAGATGTGAGGATGATATCTAAAGAGGCAAGGAGAAGGAATAGAATAATTCATCTGGGTTAGATCATTAATTCTAGGAAGCTCTGTCTCACCGAGTGAATCATCTATCCACTTTGGATCATATCGCCATACCAAGAGGTAATAGTGTACCTATGGGGATCTGACAAACTATCAACATTAATAACTCTTCATCTAAATTGCATGGCCTAGACTACCCATCGGTCAATTTGTATAAGGGACTCCTAGTCCTAGTCATCCTCTTAAATTAAATTAATCCTTGTTCATGAATGAGCATGTTCTAGTCGCAGGCTCGAAATAGTACAACTAACGTACCATCACGAGTTTGCATGATTTACGAAACTCGACCCGCATGGGCCACCACAAAAACTTGTCACGACCCGAACCCGTTTTTTTTTAAACGGATACGTGACGTGTCCAAGCCAGCCTACGCCGCAGTGTCGGCGGTAGAACACTGTCACGGCCATGAAGATCAAATCACAAATAATGCTCATTCACATAATTAATTTAACTTACAATGATCACAAGTTTTACATTTGTAGAAAAATATAAACTTGTACAAATAAATGAATGACTACAACTCAACTATCTAGTAGTCTCTAGGCTTTTGTCTGCAAGTATCCCCGTCACTTCCCAAGCTAAGTGAATCCACGGCTAACCTGAAAAATGTTAGTTTCCAGTCAGGAATGGAACGAGCACAATTCACTGAATGCAATTTCAAATAAAGAAAATGACTATAAAACAAAGGTTAGGCATCAATCATGAGTTTTGAAACTAAACAGTAAATACGGAAAACCAATAGCAATAAATAGACACAAAATACTTTCCCCAACTGTTAGAAGTACCGTTGATATGTGATCAGTCTGGGCCACTACACCGCACGGTCTACGATGTCTACTTGCAGAAAAGTAAGCACTGTCTACGATGTCTACTTGCAGAAACTACTTGCAGAAAATAAGCACTGTCTACGATGTCTACTTGCAGAAAATAAGCTCTGTCTACGATGTCTACTTGCAGAAAATAAGCACTGTCTACAATGTCTACTGCAGAAAATAAGCACTGTCTACAATGTCTACTGCATGAAAATAAACACTGTCTACGGTCGGATCACACATCCTTGGTACTTCTCATTCCCGACTCAACAATTTATAATAAAAAATAATCACATAACCAATGGCCAATCAATAAAATATAGTGAAAAACAATATCCAAATGCAGACAATAAACTGTACTCGCCTGTGGTCCTCTGCTGGTGAAACCGACAATCTGAACCACTCAATGTGCCACAATAGTCAAAACCCGTACAACAGTCCCCGAAAGTTGAAATAGACATTACCAATGATCTCAGAATAGTCAAATTAGCTAGGATTGTCTATCCTTAAGTCCAATTCTGGACACAGGGGCAAAACGGTAATTTTGGGTCAAAACGGCGTCCGCCGTTGGACCCGCTTTGCACCGAAAATTGTGCCAGAGTCAACGGTCTCTAAAGTCGTCAAACTACATGTCTACGGATCCAGTTTTTCGATACAAACCCAACCGTATGTCCAAAGTTGGATTTCGGCGGGCCGTGCACAAAATCGTCCGTTGAGTGGGACCGTGGGGCCCGCAAAACGACGTACGATTCAACTGTCTCAGAATTGGACCAAACTTGGCATACAGAACCAGAAAAATGATACGGTCCTGTTGGCATAAGTTTCGTCTCGATCTGACGAGCGTGCACGAAGTAATTGGAAAACTTGCACAGAGGCCGATACGGTGAATTTCGACGAATACGCATCAAATTCGTCGCGCACACGCGACCAATTTGAATTCCGTCAAAGTCCACACGACCATGAAGCCGTTATGCACCTTTCGATGCTTTCGGTTTGCGACCACGTCGCCCGGAATGGCGGGACGTACGTGGTATCGGAGTGATTTATTGAATTTCTATATTTTTGAAAACGGGTTTTTCCTGATTTTCGAGGATCGATTATTCCGTACACAAATTATGAAATTCAAACCTACAAAATGGTTTCCGATCTCCTACATGTTGTCTAAACATGTGTTCAAATAGAATTTCTAAATGGTTACAGGATCACTCAGAATCGATCTTGCAACGTGGATGAATGGACTGTTACCGGTCCTGTTTCGGGACAGGTTTTTACCGAATTTTGATTCGATCCTTCGAGCAATCCACTGGGTTTTACGAGATTCTCTTTGAAAGGGTCTGTAGTGGTTCATATAGGCTTCAAATAAAAATTTACGGAATTGAAAACGAACAAGCGAAGAGCACGAAATCTTACTCGATAGTAGGGGGGTTGCTGCGAATACTCTGTTGCTGTGCGCCTGAGCGCGCGTGACGGCCGGCGACTGCCTCGCGACGACGCTTGGCCGGGGTGGTCGCCCAGACTTCGGCGAGGTGGCGTGCCGGTCGGGGAGTTAGGGTTTCGAGGTTTTGGTTGAAAACTTCGATCTCGATCCTCTATTTTCCTCTATTTACCTATATATATATATATATATATATATATATATATATATATATATATATATATATATATATATACGGGTGAAGTACAGGGGATGGGCACTGTTGGCCGAGCGGCTTGTTGCTGGATTCACGCGGGTGTGGGTTTGTTTGACTCACGAGATATTGGACCCCAATATCTCGTGAGCTGCTGCTTATCCTTTTTTTTTTAATTACTAAGATAACTATTCACTTATATATATATATATATATATATATATATATATATATATATATATATATATATATATATATATATATATATATATAATCAAATAAATACTTATATAGAAATATCCATAAAATCTAAATAAACCCCAATGTATTCTATTCCTAGCGTAAGGCCTGTTCTTATAAATATGAATATGAATATATATATATATATATATATATATATATATATATATATATATATATATATATATATATATATAAATAACATTTATTTGATAACCAAATAAATATAACCAATAATAATAATAATAATATCATATATATAATAACCTCAATAAAATAATAATAAATATAACTAAATTCAATAAAACAATAATGGTGTATACATACCATTATGCGCAGTCTAATAATCCCAAAAATGCACAAAGACCCATTTTATACAAAAGTCACTGAATATCAATTAATAACGATAATTATAATATTTAATTACGAATACTAGAAAATATTCATAAAATAATTAAAAACGAAATGCAACACCCTTATACCAAATTCTATCAACACAAATGTCATTGGACGTGCCACCTGACTACATGGGCTTGGCCCTGTTCGGTCCAGTCTGAGTTAAAATGGTACAACTGATTTTTCCTAAAAACTCAATAATATAAATAATAAATAAATAAAACTTCGGTAAGGGTTAAGTCGTAACTTGGCTTGGTTTTTCTAGTTAGGACACCACTATGGCCCAACCTTCCCTAACCAGGGCTAATACACAAGTCAAAGCACGCCATTGCACTATTCGTGCCATGATTTCTAATCACCGTGTACTCCAAAACTCCATCATGGCTAAAATCATCTACCGTAATAATTAACTAAGTAATTATTTATAAAACTCTAAAAATCATCATTTAATTCAAATAAATAAATAAAAATATTATCAAAATTCCGGGAAGAGGGGTTACAGGCCCGGTGCCTGCACGCCTACGTCGAGAAGGCCGGGTTCGTGTCCGTGCCATTATGGCACGGGTTATCCACTAGTCTATAATATAAAGCACAGTGAGTCTTTGGTCCGACCCATGTGCTTTGGTTCAACGATGATGAAAGGACTAAATTGTCCCTCTCTCTATAAGAGATGAGGAGGTCCCATGTTGAGTTTAAATGCTTTCATTTCTTGGTACCACCTATACTTTGAAAGCTTGCAAGCATTGAAAAAATAGGCTCATTCTTTCGACATATTTTTGCAATCTTTTTGTTTAATCGCCTATTCGGCGATTGAAATATGCATGGACCTATAGTGATTATGCATAGATTATTTTCTTTTGTGTGATTCGTTTGGTGACAATATTCTTACTTTTATTATCACTTTCGGTTATAACATGGTTAAAAAATAATATTTTTTTTAATATTAATGGAATATTTTCTTTTGGAATGAGTTGTGATAATTGGAGGGACTCATAACTCCATTTTTTGATGGTTTGAGGAATCTTTAAAAATTTAGTAAGTTTTTGAATACTTATCTATAATATAAAGCACAGTGAGTCTTTGGTCCGACCCATGTGCTTTGGTTCAACGATGATGAAAGGACTAAATTGTCCCTCTCTCTATAAGAGCATCATTAGTAAGGCCCATCCCATTTTCTAGATTCTAGATTTAGAATGTAGGAGCTCATTTTGTAGAATAATAAGTCTCATCCCTAGTCCCAATTTCTACAATTTCGGTCCCAACCCATCCATGGGTGCTAAGGGTTGGGCCTCCCAATTTCTAGATTGTAGAAACTCGTTTTGTAGAATAGTAAGTTCCAATTTGGAGCCCAACTTTCTAGATTCTAAACTTTATATTATTTTTTTTCTATATTAATTTTTGACCACACAATTTTTAGGACCGGAGCTCACTTATCATTTCCTACTATTCTCATACAAACCCAACCCATTCTACATTTACCTTTTTTTTTGAAATTTTGGGCTCCAAATTGCATTGGAGAGTCCCAACTACACTAATGATGCTCTAAGAGAGGAGGAGGTCCCATGTTGGGTGCGGAGCAACCGGTTGTTCCAACGGCACCCCCGCCTCCAGCTCCTCGCCCCTCCCTCCGCCGTCTCCGCTCCATCCTCGCCCACGTCGTCGTCGTCGCTGGCCACTTTCGCAACCCCTTCGTCGCAAGCAGCCTCCTCCACCGCGCCGCCGACACCGACCCTTCCTTCGCCGCCTCCCATTTCTCTGCCATGACCAACCCCAACCCCTTCTCCTTCAACACCGCCATCGTCATCTCCGCCGACCCACTCTACATCTACTCCCAAATGCTTTGTCGCCGCATCCCTCCCGACTCCCACGCCTTCTCTTCCTTGCTCAACACCGCTGCCGCCGCCGCCGCCACCAGGTCGCTCCACGCACACGCCCTCCTCCTCGGATTCCGGCCCGACCCCTTCGTGCAGACCGTCCTGCTCATCGCCTACTCCCGACGCGGCTCCGCCGACCACGTCCTGCGAGTGTTCGACGGAATGCCGCACAGGGACCGCCGCCGTCTCGGGCCTCGCCGCCCTCGGATGCCCCGCGACGGCCCTGTGCGTCTTCGCCTCCATGAGGCCCCACGCCGCCACCGTGGTCTTTGCCGTGTCTGCCTCCGCCGGGCTCGGGTCCCTGGCGTTGGCCCGGTGCCTGCACGCCTACGTCAAGAAGGCCGGGTCCGGAGGCCGCGTCTCCATCCGAAACTTCCTGGCGCTGGTCCGATGCCTGCACGCCTACGTCGAGAAGGCCGGGTTCGTGTCCGTGCCATTATGGCACGGGTTATCCACTAGTATATATATATATATATATATAGCATAGTGGTAGTGGTAAGACATGTGGTTCAAATGGTCAGGAATTCGATTTCAAGTGGGAACGTTCGACACAAGTTAGTTTTCGGAAACTCAAGTTCTTCACATACTTTACCATTTAAATTGAGTTTGACATTATAATATCTTTAGATGTAATACTTGTTACTTATATCAAAGCTAAATTTTTTGTTATATTTAAATAAAATTTGGATGGAATTTGATCCCATTCTTTGTCTAAAAAAAAATAATAATAATAATTGCGGCACAGCTAATTTACAACTACGCCATACAATGACATGGAAGATGGACGGAGTGAAATTCCCCGTCTTCCTAAACGTTCTCACCCTTCTCAGGGACACACACACCTACAATAGGAGGCCTGAGGGAATCATGCCATCCAATAGCTCAAAATATTTAGTTACATATTTATTTAATAAACAAAATTCAAAGTTTTTAATTGCACAGGTCTAGTAGTTATCAATATTTAGAAAATCCATTACTTCAGTAGCTGCAGAGACTGTAAATAACTTGATAATGTGGTTAAATTACATGGGCAAGAACAGGATCTACCAAACTAGTAACTTGACTAGAGGATTGATTGAGTCATAAATCTCATAAGGCCCCAAATGTCCCAAAAATAGGGAGCACCAATCACATTTAAAATTTAATGCAAAGGCCACAGACAACATGAAGATGTCTCCACCACTGTGTGAACCAGATCTCAAGTAAATATAATTTCCCAGGTTGATCATATAGATGCAGCACTTTCATAGGTTTTTAAACCAAGAAGATTATAAGAAAATTTTCAGCCAAAGCATAAAAAATATTGAAAATTATACTAAAAATACAAACTTTATCAGAGTTGCACATGAAGCATAAGAACGTCTTTCCGAATGGCGTTCTATCTATAAAATAAATTAAAAAGAGCATAACGCCATTACGAAGGACGTTTCAAATTTTCTTTAAATTATTTTACGCAACGTCTGTTAACTCCGTCAAGAAACGAGCGAAAAAAAATATATAAATAAAGAAAACGTCCTTAGGAAAGATGTTTTTCTTGGGAAGGACATTTTTCTTATTTATATATATTCTTCAGTCTCCTTTCTTCCTTCCTCAATCAGCACACAATCCCATTCCTACTACTCAACACACAACCCCATCCGTCCTCTCACACCTCGCACTCTCAAAAAATGCTCACTCTCCATCGCTGGATCAAAGACTGCAAATCACAATCGGCCGAACGTCCTTTGGAAGGCATTTTTCCTTGGGAGAACGCCCTTCCTTCCTTAGAGGGTTCTTCTTTTATATATATATTTTTTTATTTTGTCGTTTAACGGTCCGTTAACTAGAATGCGCGTTCTTTTTTTTAAAAATTTATAGGGTAGGAAAGGGCGTTGTTGTGCTTGATATGCAAATTTTTCAAAAATTGTACTTTGGGTACAATTTTATATAGTTTGCATTCTTTAGGTGAAAATTTCCGAAGATTATAACCGAAATGGACCACTTCACTTTCATTTTGGACTAGTGAACAACAGATTCCCTCTCCTGAAAGCAACCAGCACACAAGGAGGAGCTGCTGCTGCCTCTGCCTCTTCTCTCAGCCATGTACAATGAGAACGTGATAATAAGGAAAATTCTATTCTCCACGAGGCAACAGTTACTTCCACTAACTAAGCCAAGATGAGCCCATCACAGTCACACGACACTGCCCTGGTCGGAGGAGGCGTCCTCGTAGTAGTAGGGGGTGAGCTTCCCGTTCTTCTTCTCCGAGCACGACCTGTCCCCGGGGCTCACGTCGAGGAGCATCTTCACGACCCTCCTCATCGAGGGGCGGTTGATGGGGAGGGCGCTGGCGCAGTGGAGGCCGATGTTGAGCACCTTGCACATCTCCTCCCGGAAGGAGGGGCCGAGCTTGGGGTCGAGCACGTGGTCCACCCCTTTCTGCTCCAGCGCGGCGCACACCCACTTCACTATGTCCTTCTCGCCGAACTCCGGGTCGACGGGAAGCTTCCCCGTCACCAGCTCGAGAATGACCACGCCGAAGCTGTAGGTGTCGCTCTTCTCGTTCACCCGGAGAGTATATGCATATTCTGCAATCCCACATGAACACATTAGGAGAGCTTGAAACTTGAGCATGAAGACTATCATAGGTTAGGCAGCAATGTTCTAAATGCCGCCTAGGTCGTCTAGGCAGCGGTCTCCCTCCGCATCGCTTTTTGGTAGGCGACGGAGTAGGCGGCCAACGGAGGTTGGCAGCGTAGGCGGAGGTGAGGCAGCGTAGGCAGGTGCCTAGGCGGAGCAATACCTAACAAAATATTTTGGCAAAAAAAGTTTTGTAACCATTATGGGCCTATGGTTCACTTTTACCAAACTAAAACTTTATAAATAATCTTCGTTCTACAACTTAGTTATGCATAAAACAACCTTAAAATATGTATATTATATTAAAAAAATAGTAAAAAAAATTCAAAATCTATCGACCATCTAGACGGTAGACGGACTCTCTCCGCCACCTGCCTATCGCCGTTAGAACCTTGTTAGGCAGAGGTTGGTCTGACGAGAACAGGATGGTATCTAAAGATAGAGCATCAACAAAAGCAAATTCTCTGAAGTTAGAAAACATGGATGAAGGAATATTTATAGAATAAAGGTTATAATTGATCTAGAAGATGCCATCAAATGCCACAGACTTACTACCTAACGCAAATAGTCTAAAGAAATGATGCCCATATTCTGATTTTTCAAGATATTTGTCGATAATCATGAATTATGAACAGAGAAAAAAAAGAGGAAAAGAATATCATGGAATAAGTGTGCCAAATAAAGAAAATCATACAACCAAGAAAGACAAATGGAACAATTTAAGGTGAAAGCTACATCAACCTAGATGGCATCAAAATGAGAAGATTAAATTTACTTAATCCAAAGTAGTCCAAAAGAACCTACACATCTTTAACAAGTTTGAATTTGTCAAGATTTCTTGAACAACTGTAAGAATTTTATATCAGGAACATAGACTTGGAGTCCACACTATATAGGTAACTTTGTATATAAAACTCAAACATATATAATAGAATCACCAGATCTTCCCTATAACAAACTAGCTAACATTACACATTAGACAAATAAAATAAACAAGACATATGTTAATTTTATGTGATGCACAAGCACGTATCCTAATTTGTTCAGATATCATAAAAAAAATAACAATCTAGCTGTCATCAGGAACAAGGATATCACCAAATTATAATTAGAGGGTGAAAGAAGGATAAGTGAATATTATAAGCAGACAAGAGGAGAACCTTTGTATGAGTATATTCTACTCAAAGCTGAAAACCTACATCATTTTATTTTTGTCACTCGTCCGAACATTTCAAATGTTAATTTTTTGGTGTTAATATTATTGTTGATATTAATTTTAATTTTAACATTAATGTTAATTTTAACATTAACATTCAAAATCTTACACTAAAATTAATATTAAAATAAAGATAAAATAAAATTAAGATTTAAATTTAAATTAACATTAAAATTAAAATTAAATTACTGTTAAAATTAAAAATTGAAATTAATATCAGCATTGATATTAAGATTAACATTAAAATTAATATTTAAAATATAATTTTTAAAGATATATTTATTTCTAAAGATAGATTGTTTTTAAAAATCATCTATCTCTATTTTAAAAATGAAACAATTTAGCTATCTCTAGAACCACCATATCATCACTAGAGTAGATTTAACAAAGAAAAGAAGTTGGGTGAGCTAAACAAATAAACACATTCAATAAGAGAAATTGATGAACAAGAATGAAAATATACTTAACAAATAAAAGAAGTTGGGTGAGCTAAACAAATAAACTCATTCAATAATTAGAATTAGTGAAATTGACGAACAAGAATGATGATGGAGAAACTAACCAGGTGCGATGTATCCACAAGAACCAGCTATCACCGACATGGACTTGGGCCCCTTGCCAATCACCTTCGCAACTCCGAAGTCGGCCACTCGTGCCCGGAACTCCCCGTCCAACAATATGTTATTAGACTTGACATCCCTGTGCACAATCGCCGGCACGCAGTCGTGGTGGAGATAGGAGAGCCCCTCGGCCGCATCCAAAGCGATCCTATACCTCGTCGGCCAGTCGAGAAGACCGCTCTTGTTGCTGTGCAGCAGGTCCCCCAAGCTCCCGTTGGGCATGTACTCGTAGACCAGCAGCTTGCACTCCTTGTGACTGCAGAAGCACCAGAGCTTCACGATGTTCTTGTGGCGGATCTTTCCCAGCGTCTCCACCTCCGCTTCGAAACCGTCATCGTAAAGAATGCGATCGGGGCACTCAACGTCCTTCTTCGCTGACCCCCACAGCTTCTTGACCGCCACCGCCTCCCCGCTGCCGAGCACAACCTTGTACACCTTCCCCGAAGCTCCGCTTCCTATCACATTGTCCTCGTCGAGGCTGTCCAGGATCTCGTACTCGCTGAATCCTAATTTATGGAATGATGTCAGTGTCCACTTCGCTCGATCCGTTCTCTGCTTTGCCCGCTTCAAGCTCCAATACCTCCAGATGAACAAGGACGCTCCGGCAACCAGAATCAGCACCGAGAGAACGAAGATGATCCGGAGAGCCCAAACCAACCCGTGGTGATCCGTGGAGCCGTCTTCCGTGCCAGAACACAATCCGGACAAGTCACCGCACAAGCCCGGGTTGCCCAGGAAGCTGTCACGGTAAGTCGACGTCAAGAAGAGAGGCGGCAGCGGCCCGGAGAGCTGGTTATCGGAGAGATTGAACTGGTTGAGCTTCAAGTTCTGCAACTTGAGGGGGATCCCTCCAGTGAGCGAGTTTCCGGAGAGGTCGAGGTAGTTCAGGACAGGCAAGTCGCCTAGCTCCGCAGGAATCTCGCCACTGAATCCATTGCCGGCCAAATTCAACTGGCTCAGCTTCTTCCACGACTGGACTACTCCACTGGGTATCTCCCCACCGAGTGCATTGTTATGGAGATCGAGCTGCCCGAGCTCAGCCAAATCCGACAACTCCTGCGGAAGTGTCCCGGTCAGCTTGTTGTCGGCTGCCGAGAACTCGTAGAGGTTAGACAGAGCTCCCATCTCCTTCGGAATGCTGCCGCTGAATTGGTTGCGGGAAATCAGAAGCTTCGACAGATTGCCAGCGCCGGATATTGCCGGAGAGATCGAGCCGGAAAACTCGTTCCCGGTAAGTTCAAGAAGAGAAACATGCGGCAGGGCCCAGAACCCAGCCGGAATTTCACCCGAGAGCCGGTTGTTCAGCAGGCGGACCCGAGTGAGACTCCGGCACCGGCCTAGGCTCTCGGGCACGTTCCCGGAGAAGTAGTTGTCCAGCAGAAGCAGCTCCCCGAGCGCCCCGCTGTGGCAAATCGTCCCCGGGATCTCCCCGGAGAGCGCATTGTCGGAAAGATCGACGAAAGTAAGCGGCGAGAGCCTGCCGAAGCCGGCAGGGAGCAGCCCCGAGAGGGAATTGGAGAAGAGCCGCAGCTCCGCGAGCATCGCCGCCCGCGAGGCAGTGGCGGGGACGGAGCCGGACAGGTTGTTTTCGTACAGATGGAGGCTGTCGAGCAGCGGCGGGAGGAAGATGTCGTCGGGTAGGGCGCCGGAGAGGTTGTTCATGCTGAAGTCGATCCGACGGAGGGTGGTGATGTTGGAGAAGCCGGCGGGGACGGGCCCGGTGAGCAGATTGGCGTAGAGCTCGATCTGCGCGGCGGAGCGGAGTCGCGTGAGGGAGGTCGGGATGGAGCCCGTGAGAGCGTTGGCGGAGACGTCGAGATTGGTCAGGCTGGAGAGGCGGCCGAGGGAAGGGGGGATGGGGCCTACAAGGTTGCATCCGGCTAGCCAGAGCGTGTGGAGGGAGGTGAGGTTGGAGAAGGAGGGGGGGATGGGGGAGGGGGAGAAGGGGTTGTAGGAGAGGTTGAGGTGGCGGAGGGAGGTGAGGTTGGAGAGGAAGGAGGGGAGTTGGGAGGTGAGGAGGTTGCCGACGAGGGAGAGGGTCTGGAGGTTGGGGAAGGTGGCGAAGGAGGGGGGGATGGGGCCGGTGAAGTTGTTGGCGGAGAGGTCGAGGTAGGCGAGGGAAGGGAGGGAGGGGAGGGAGGAGGGGAGGGGGCCCACGAGGAGGTTCTGGGAGAGGTCGAGGCGGGCGAGGGAAGGGCAGGGGAGGAGGGAGGAGGGGGGGAGGGTGGAGTTGATGTAGTTGAGGGAGAGGGAGAGGGAGGAGAGGTTTGGGAGGCGGCAGAGGACGGGAGGGAAGGGGCCGGAGAGGCCGAGGTTGGAGAGGTCGACGGAGGTGACGGTGGGGGCGGAGGGGGAAGGGGAAGGAGAGCAGGTGACGCCGGTCCAGTTGCATGGGGTGGCGTCCCTTGGGTTCCAGTCGGAGAGGGAGAGGTTGGGGTCGTAGAGGCTCTGCTTGGCTTGGAGGAGGTAGAGGCCTTCTTGGTTTAGGGAGAGGGAGGGATGGAGGAGGAGGAGGAGGAGGAGAGGGAGCATGGTGGTGGTGGTGGTGGGTTTTTTTTTCGAGTGAGGCATTGGCAATGCATATGTCGTTGCATGAGAAGTATTAGTAAGGAGGGAGAAATGGAATAATGTGGGGGGTAACTGAAAAGAGAGAGGGGTGGTGGGAAAGGTAAGCGAGGAGAGATTGTATTTTACTTCTGTTAGTTTTTTTTCCTTTTCTTTTCCTTTCTATTTTCTCATTTTTTGTTAAGCACGCAATATTGATGATAAGTAAATGTAAAAGTTGTGGTACATTATGACAACCACAACTAGTAACTTCATACAATAATTTTTTCAAAAAATTATTAAAAATTGAGTAAATTTTATATAGAGTTACGAAATTTGGTGTATTTATGCAAAAAAAAAAAAAGTATGAGTTTGAAATATTTGCAGGAAAGGGGATGTAGCGCCATCGGACTTGGCAAAATCTTAGATGGCGCCAAGTTTTTTTTTTTTTTTTCATCTTTTTGTGAGAAGGTTGCTTTGGCGAAATCTTTTTGGCGAGATCTTAGATGAACAAGGACACTCCGGCAACCAGAATCTTTTTTGGCGAAATCTTAGATGGCGAAATCTTAGATGGCGCCATCGGAATTAATTTTGTAGGAAAAGAATTCATTTGAAAATTTTATCCACAATTTCAAATACCTAAGATAATTTTTTTTCTAATATTAGATTTGAAAAAATATTTAAGAACTTATCTTTAAAGATATTTTAAATTTTATATAATTTTTATATAGGTACAATCAACCTGATTGAAGAAAAAAATATTTAAGATTTCAAATTTATTTTAAAACTTATCTCTAAGATAATTTTCTAATATTAGATTTAAGGCTGTGTTTGATTGGACTTTTTTTTCATGGAAAATATTTCCATCACAAATTTTTCACCAATTGTAGTGTTTGATAGCTTAAATTTTTCATGGAATTATTTTCCAAAAAACTATCATTTTCCATATTTTCATCTAAAATGGTGGAAAATGAAACTTGTCCAACCCATAGGAAAATGTCATTTTTCATGGAAAATAACTATTTTCCGTGGAAAATAATGGCAATCAAACACCTAAATTAAGTTTTCCATGGAATTTTTTTTAAATTCCATGGAATTTTTTTCCTAGGAAAATAATTCCATGGAATTAATTTCTTTTCCACATATTTTTCACCTTGCAATCAAACGCACCCTAAATGAATCTAAGTTTTGAAAAAAAAATTAAAAGATAAAATTGTATATGAAAAGTTAAATTTATTTACTGATGAGAAAAGCAACCTTCTCACGTTAAAAAAATGAAAAAAAAAAAAAAACTTGGCGGCGCCATCTTAGATGGCGCCACATCCCCTTCCCTGTAAACATTTCAAACTCATACTCTTTTGCATAAATACACCAAATTTCTTAACTCTATATAAAATTTCCTCTTAAAAATTATTTAAATGTTTGAATATGTTTAAAATAAAATTTATTATATAAATATATCTATTTTAATTAAAATTTGTTGTAAATATGTTTATACTTTAATTAAAATTTATTATAGATATATGTGTAGGTAATTAGATAATAAAGTTATTTACACTAACTGTCCATAATTTTTGGATTTATAACACGGGGTACCCCTACTTTTAAACTAATTACACTGACCATCCCCATGTTTTATGTTTATTACACAAGGTACGCCTACTTTAAGATAAAAATAAAAAAAGTTATAACACTCATTACTCCTATTTTTTTAAAAAAATTTCTAAAAGGAGGGGTGGTCAATGTAATTAGTTTAAAAGTAGAGATTCCGTGTATAAACTCAAAACTTAGAAGTAGTTAGTGTAAATAACCCTAGATAATATCATGTAGTTAAATAGAATATTTTTTAAATTCTTATTTATGACAGCTCATTTAAACTAATTTTTAATTATGAGTAGAAATTAACTTTATAATTTTATATTTAATATTTTTCTTAAATAATTTAAAATATACATACATTTACAGCTCATTTTTTTACCAATTTCAAGCCACTTTATCTCTACTATTACAATGCAACTTGAAAACGAAACAAAAATGAGTCGTCCAAGCGTTTGTATATCATCCATTAATTAATAAAAAAATTAAATCCTTATAATTAACTACCACTTATATAATTATTATTTTTTCTTAAAAATCCTTATAACTAACTACCACCCTTGAAAAAAATTTAAAATTCTTGTAACTATCTAAACATATCAAAAATCCTATAAACAAATATATAACAAAATCAAATTAAAATATATTCAAACCTTAAATTAACTACATGGTATTATCTAAATATACATTCAGAGTTCCACAAACAACACATTTTAATTAAAATATATTCAAAATCATATTTAAAATAATTTTATATAATTTAATTTTTATCTAACTCTTTAGTAATATTTTTTTTCGTAAACATACTAGTAATAGTAAAGATAGTTGCATTTTACTTGACAAGGTTGTTGAGTTATAAGGGTATAACTGAATTGGTAATTGGTGGAGGTTATATATATGAACATGATCTTTAATTTCCCACGATTAACATTTCAGTTATAAATCAACTGATTAATTAAGATCAGTTCATAATTTGGTCTAGATGGGAAGATTACCTTATAGTCATCACTATTGCAGCAGACAATAACAAATGAAGAAGAAGAAAAGTTAGGCTTTTAAATTATAAAACTAAAATGTAATTTGATTCTAAAATATTAATCACTTGACATTTCTACAAAATGTTTTATAAAAATTATAAGTTAAGGGCCATTTACCTCAAGAAACTGCCCACAGTTGCAAGGTTTATGGGTTCTGTACTAGGAAATAAAAAATAATAATTAGGTTAGAGCAGTAGTAATGTGATGATTATATTCGGTTTGTGATTTACATCAGTTTAGACATAGGTTAGTTTGAAATAATGATGTTGAGACTCTTCTGTGTAATCAGTTTAGATGAATCAGAGAGAGAGAGAGAGAGAGAGATAAGCAGCTATCTATGGTGGGTGAAAAATGTAATCATCATTTCATTTCTTATGGCATTATTAACACTTGATTATGAAATTAAGGTTGACTGGTTGCTCGCGCTTGTTCAATATGTTAATGATTGCATAACTATTGTTTTGCTAGTAATATAGAATTTGGTCTATTTTGTGGTCTAACGCAAATTATAAGGGAAAAAAGAAAAATCAAATGTTAGGTTTTGAGCTTTTAAAATGGAATCACCAGTCCCATCATCCGTCTGATGCCTACTCTCATGCACTTGAAGCAAACCAATAAATAGATTACAAGTTCACAACCAACCATGCATGGAATATCGTTCCAATAATAAAAGAATTATTAAACTGTGATTCTCTCAAGAAAACCAAATTTAATGCACCCAAGTCAAAAATATTATCCCCTCCTAGAAGAAACATATCAAGACTCTTCTACTAAAGAATACTATTCTATCGTACCAATGCACACCCAAATATCACAATATAATACTCCTTCTGGGCGACGCGGTATTTTTTTTTATTTTCGAAAAAATTTAAGATGAGAATCTGTTATCACGTTTGTTTGACTTATAAAAAATTTATTTCCAGAAATTATAAATATCCGGGTAAATAGTTTACCCACAAAACATGGAAATTATATCCCTTGAGAATAGGTGGATTTTTTTTTTTGCCCGGACAAAAAAAAATTGTCTAAATTTTTTTCTTTTTTTTTTGATCAATTTTGATTAGTTTTGAATATTTTTTCCTTTTTTTGTCGTTTTTTATCGCTTTTTTTGTCATTTTTTTGTCGTTTTTTACCATTTTTTTGTCGTTTTAAACGATTTTTGTCGTTTTTACCCTTTTTTGTCTTTTTTTCACTTTTTGATTTTTTTTTTTTTATCGCTTTTTTGTCATTTTTACCATTTTTTTTGTCGTTTTAAACGATTTTTTGTCGTTTTTACCCATTTTTTGTCTTTTTTGTCACTTTTTGATTATTTTTTGTCGTTTTTACCCAATTTTTGTCCTTTTGTCGCTTTTTTGTCAATTTTTGTCGTTTTAAGCGATTTTTTGTCGTTTTTTAGCTTTTTTTGTTATTTTTACCGATTTTTAGTCTTTTTTTTTGTCGTTTTTGTCGCTTTTTTGTCATTTTTACTGATTTTATGGCATTTTTTGTCATTTTGTCGCTTTTTTTGTCGCTTTTACTGATTTTTTGTCGTTTTTGTCGCTTCTTGGTTATTTTTTTCGTTTTAAACCGATTTTTGTTGTTTTTAACCTTTTTTGCCGTTTTTAACCGATTTTTTGTCATTTTTTATCGGTTTTAACCGATTTTTATCGTTTTAAAACCGATTTTTTTTTCTTTTTTTGTCGTTTTTATCGATTATTTTTCGTTTGTCATTTTGGATTTTTTATCGTTTTAACCGATTTTTGTTGTTTTTAACCTTTTTTTTGTCATTTTTAACCGATTTTTTGTCGTTTTAACCGATTTTTTGTTGTTTTTTGTCATTTTTGCCGCATTTTTGTTTTTTTTGTCGTTTTTACCAATTTTATGTAGTATTTTCGTTATTTTTGTCGTTTTTACTCTTTTTTTGTTATTTTTTGTCGTTTTTACCCTTATTTTGTTATTTTTTGTCGCTTTTTGGTCATTTTTGTCGTTTTAAACGATTTTTTATCGTTTTTCATCGTTTTTGTCGTTTTTTGTTATTTTGTCGTTTTTACCATTTTTTCGTTTTTTACCAATTTTTTGTCGTTTTTACCAGTTTTTTTATATTTGTTCATTTTTTTCGTTATTATTATTATTTATTTTTTTTCCGGAAATATTTATATTGTCACCAAACCTGGGAATGTAATTTTTCAGGGAATTTAATTCCTTGGAATTTGATTCCCGAAAATATAAAATTTTCGACTATATAGTATTCCGCATACCAAACGTCCCCTTTGGATCATCCGATTCCCACCTTTCTCTGCAACGTTACTCTATCACGTTGAGGATCACTTGGAACTTTCTTGAGCATTATTATTTCTACGTTTTCTTGCAAAAATAGTGGTTGGTTTTATTGGTGTTTGTTTTTTGGGAGAAGGAAGAGAAAGTATCGGTGTCTTGGACAAGGAGCAGCTCCAAAGGGTCTTGTCACCTTTAAATTAGTGAGTGAATGAGTGAGTGAACGAGTGAAGACAGTAAGATTGAGTGAACAACGCATGCTTCTTCACACGTGAGTGATACATATACGTCTTCTGGTCCGTTTGAGTTCCTCATGGATGAAGTGGGTTCAAAATTCTCTTGATGAAAAGAAGAGATCAGATGACACAAAGAAAAGACTCGATGTTTAGAGAATATGTTCTCATTCTTCGTCATTGATGTACGTAGATTCTCTTCTCCCAACAATGTCGTCACTTTGTTCTGTAGAAAAGAAGAAACAAAACATAATTGCATGTATATGACCAGGTAGGAATTGTATAATTCAAGAGGCAAGTTTGTATTTGATGACATTCTTGGAGGTCTGGAGGCATAATAAGGGAACCATTTACTAGGCACTCAACCAAAAGTTCTCTTTGGGCTAAATTCATCTATGGAGTGAGGAATTTAGTATTTAATATTATATTTAATATTTCCATACATAAGCAATAGAAATTCGACACAAAAGATGGTCAAATCTCGCTTTGAAAAAAATGGTACCGACTACCCTAGCATAACAGTTCTACTAATTTTATTAGCGAACTTACAACAGTCTTTACTTCTTTTTTCCTTCAACAAATTATTCTGCCTAGCGAACGAATTTAACCGCTATCAATTCTGTTCGCAAATGAGATTTGTTGATCAATAACGGTTTTGTGGTCGAGTCTTTGTAGACTTGTACGAGAAATATCAACAACTTACAACACCTACGACTTAGGTTTAGCATTCAGAACACAAAAATCTCACATGTCAACAAGAGATCCCAATAGCAAAAGTTGGAGACATCCATATGCCCTGGTCATGAAGCTGGTTGTGGCCTTGCAAAAAAATGATATCGATATTGGTAGGTCACAAGTATAAGTTGCTACAGCTGCATATATAAATTGGAAGAGTAAAGAACAGACAAACATAACGTGTTCCTTATATAAGGAGAGGCAGACACCAAGAATCATTGGCCCATCATTCAATATGTTTTATCATTCACAGCTTAAATCCAATCCATGCTTTCATTGCTGCTTCTTGCAATAGCCCAATTTTTTCCAATCATAGCTATCCAAAATAGATTGCCATTTTCTTGGATTAAAGCTCAAGGTATGTCTATATTTTATTTCTCTCTAAACTATTACATAACTATGATTAGAAAATGTACTATGAAAAAGGTTTTGTTTGTGGCAAAAGTTTTGTAGACTTTTTAACTTCACATAATTCGGTACATTTCTTTCTTGGCTTTTCATTTTCATGTTTAAAGTTAATCCAATAAATTTATTTTCAGGGTACAGTTTTAACTTGTTAATCTTATTTTTTTGGGGGGTTACTTACGCTAACCTCCTCTATGTTTTAACGTCTATTATATATTATATCCTTATTTTGAAAATATCGACACTAACACTCTTGTTAACATTATGGTAAGAAATGTACTTGTTTAACTAACTCTTACTAACAACACCAGGAGGGATCTAGTGGTAAGACTAAGCAAAAGAGGGAAAGAATGAATGAAATAAGAGGACGTTTTGGTCTAGAAACTGGGCTTAAAACCTAACACTCTGTTACTGTAGATCTAAGGGAGTATGCAAGTGAAAATTAATGAAATTTTTTGGCAGAATTTTATTTTTTGGTTCCCTCTCGTTCATAACTATGTCCACATTTAATCCACCCCTCACTCAATAGTAAATAAAGTCATGTACCTAAATTTTATATCACAGTATGTCCTCTCTTCTATAAAAATATGAATTTCACCAATTATGGATGTTATTTTTTTTTTAATAAATTGACGAGACACATATTTTTATATGAAATGTGACATCGTTGATATAAGGGATTTGGCAAATCTGCTCTGATTGGTATTTGCAGGCAAGAGTGATGACCGAAGCAGTAGGTTGTTGAGAAGCTTTTTCCAATGTGGTTGCAGCAAATCGATAGAGATGCGTAAATCTCATGAAACAATGAGAAGAAAAGAAAAAAAGAAAAGAAAATATTATTATACACTCAAAGACAAAAACCAAAACCAATTCCCCACCTTGCATGATGCAACCACTCCCAGCAACAACATGTAAAAGCACAGTGCAGGATCTACCAGTCAATTTCTGTCACTTCTTCAAAACTTTGTTATTATTATTTTCAAATCCTGCATTCATGAAATTGTTGAAATTTGTTTCCTTCTACCACTGACTCTCTCTTCCCTTTTCGTTTCTATGTGACACCAAGATGGCCACTCCCTCCCCTGCACATTACTGACCACTGAGTAAAAGAGGTATCGGAAAATTAAAAGGGAGGAGAAGAGATGAGAAAGTGACCATGCAAAGAGTGAATGGGTCCTCCACCTCTCTCTGGGTCCTCCACCTCTCTCTCCGTCCTTCATTGTTGCATGTAAGTGGTGGTTGTACCGTGGTGACGTGGTGGTAGGGAATGATAAGAAATAAATACATCAATCCTTCCTATGTTTCATGAGTATTACAGAGACTATCCCTATTTGAAACTAATTACACTCACCACCCCTCTCCTTTAGAAATTTTATAAAACATAGGATAGTTAGTGTTATATTTTATAGAAAATAGAAACTATAGGGGTGGTCCGCGTAATTAGTTTCATAGTAGGGGTAGTTTCTGTAATAAGTGTAAAACATAGGGATAGTTAAAGTTAATTAACACTCGTTTTTAGAGAGAGGGAATCAGAAAGGAGGAGGTATCTAATCAAAATGTCCAAGTCAATCTCCCATTGACGAGATGGCTGCATTGGCCCACAATGATCAACGGATGGAGGTGGAAGTTGGACTTGGGTGGGGTTGGCCAGTTGTCACCATGGCTTAGCTAGGTTCCAATTTATTTTCATGGAAATATGTGCAACAAATCTAACATATAGACAGGCTGAGATAGGCTATGTATGTGTTAGCCCCTGATTTGAAGGGGAAAACAAACAAAGGTTATATAATTTTGTACCAAAGCGAATCATACTCTTGTTTCACAAGTGGCAAGTTCAAATATAAGATAGTTAATTGAATATTTTGCTTCTTTTCTGTAACATTTTCTCTAAAAGAAGACATAAATAACAAATAAGATGAGGTATACAATCATTGAGTCAAACCGTGTTCTACAACTCGGTCTAACGGTAGTTTAGACGGCGCTAGATGTCGGGTGTTCGTTTGAAGTCCGTCTAGACGTCCACCTAGATCCTTCCAACCACCGACTATACATATTTGGATTTTATAGACTTTAGATTTTTCGGATTTTTTGGGAACCACGGCCATCTCGACGGACTATGCACTAGACATCCGGTGCCCATCCGACTGGCGGCTAGTGCCTTTTAAAACCTTGGACTCAAGTGGTTATCTCTTACAGAATATATCAGAGCAATACTGATCTTGGATTTAGATAAAAGACGATCATTATGATATTAACACATTACTATGTAGATTTCATTTGGAACAAATTTAAACACCAAAGGGTGTAAGTATGAGATGTTGGCTTTTGAAGACTGCCCCCACTGGGTTTTGAATCTCTAGAGGGTTTCGGGCTCAGGACATTTCCTCATCTCTGGCTTGTCTAATCTTTGGTTCTAGCCTCAACTGTCTTCTACCTCCCATATTTTACTCACATTTATTTCTAGGTCCAGACGCTGGAGTAAATTTGGGCTAAATTCATAAAGAAAACTGCGTTGAACCGATAGACGGACCGCATGCGACAAACCGTGCTGACGTGACGGTCTCATTGACTCCAAACACCCTCCTTCCTTCCGCTAGCTCCGGGTCCCACCTCGCTAATGGAAAGCCGCCACGTCAGTGCGGCCTACTGCGCGCCCCTCTCGGTTCGCAAGGAGCGCTGATTCATTACTCTTTTATCTTTATTTACTTTAGATTTTTTTTTGTTTTGTTGAGTATATGCAAAAGAAGCAACAAAAACTTCATAGTTGGAACTACCTTCACCTTTTAACTAATTGAGTTCATTTGGTGTGCCTAATCTCGCCACATGTACTTACTATTTTCTATCATTGGCCTATCGAGACTAGTATAGTCAATGTCAGGTTGCCTAATGTAAAATGGATTAAGGTCTCATATATATTCTATGAAAAATGCTACAATTACAACCTCCCAACAAAGCTACAATCAAGGGCTTACAACCGGCAACGTGGCCGGTTTTCATTGGTTGTAGGTAGAACCAAATAGGATCGGATGGGACCATGTTAGCAGTGGTGAGTGGATAGTAAATTTAGCATTATTCAAACCCACCCAAGCTCCCAAAATCATGTCAACTAAGAAGAGATTCAACCCTATACACCAGCCAAACTTATCCCTATGGTAGCCCAGAGCTGGACTTTGATACAAAAGGCTGTATTAAAATTTGATACAGCCTTCTGTATGACAGGTGGATCCCCTATATATATTTGCTTACACGGTTACCAAAAAATAGGAGAGGGCTCACCTGTCACACAGAAGACTGTATCAAATTTTGATAGAGTCTTCTGTATCAAAAAAATTTCCGGTAGCCCAACACAAATCCGTACCAATTTATGCCAACTCATTCAGGATTTAACAACACAGCAATACTTTTTTAATGCACACATCCACCTTGTGGTTGGCCTATATGTGTGTGATGAATTACCAGACATAAGCCGTTAACATTGGCTCGTGTGAAAAACACACAGCTGCACCGCACAACTCAGCCCTGGCCCACCTGTCAGAGGGACACCGACATGCTTTTTCACACAGCATATCTGGGAACTCTATTGACTCCAATTATTTTTGTTCACTCACCAAAACTATGATATTTGTTCACCCTCCAATAAAATATTGACACGTGTCAATTTTTTTTAGTCAAAACCACTTTGAATGTTTACAAAACCACTTCAAAAGTGGTTTATATTGAGTGGATTTGACACGTGTCAAATTTCTATTGGAGGGTGAACAAACACTCTAGTTTTGGTGGGTGAACAAAAATGGACTCTCGCAATGATTGTCGTCTCTTTCACCTTACCAACTAGTTGTTATTGGGTCCTACAGATACCACAAGGCCATGTTGTAAGGTCCCATTGGACTTCAAAACCATTCCCTATAATGACCTACTATTGTGTTTTCCATACTGTGAATGAACAAATGTTCGCCCCCATTGGAACAGAGGAATCAGGCCTTCGCATTAGGTTATCATCATGCACTCACTTCAAGAAGGCACTCAAAAAGTACAAAGTGAAAAATTATAAACAGTATATGGACCTGCAAGGGTGGGCTGGACTGAACAGGAGGTGGTCCAGATTTCTGTTCAGATTGCAGCTGCTGTAATCATCACCGGACTCTTTTTTCTGCAAAGTCGTCCACATTTCAGAACAAAAGTGAGAACACGATAACCAAATCAGAAAAATTACATATACAGCATCATACTTCGTTGAAATTGCACTGAGAGTAGTGAAATTTCAAAAATTACTATCGCAGACACAAAACGCACTTTTAAAGAATGTTTTTGTGTGTTTGCACCAAAAAAGCGACTAATCCTGTCAAAAAAGCGTCCTTTTAAAGGACGTTTTTTGGATTTTTATTTTTTTGAAACATGAATCCAAATTATGATCATCTGCAACGCGGTTGGGTGGGTGAGAAAAGTAAAGGAGATATGGCTATATAATAGGGGTGAGATAAATGTAATAAAAAAATGTTATAGAAACGCCCTTTAAAAGGGGCGTATATGTAACGAAAACATTTTATTAAATGGGAATTAGTTTGAGAACGCCCTTTAAAAGGATGCCCTTTTAAGGACGTTTTGGGTCTCTGTTTGCAATTTTCCAAACATCTATGCTCTACTAGCAATCTCTCTTAAATACAATGCTCTATGTGTAATTTTATGTAACCAAAATGTCGAATCAGACATAAATTAGACGCAATTGTCAAATTTGGGTTATGTGTACATGTTAATACATTAATAAATATATATTTTATATGGATACTCTTACTAGTACATCTATCAATACACTTTTCACATAAAATATGTATAGATAAATATAAAATATGCATTAATAAATGTGATGGTAGAAGTATCTATATAAAATACATATTTATCAATATGTTAACATAACCCGTCAAATATTATCATCCACATCAATGTTACATACTTACATGTAACAACTTCACATACTTGCTCTTTTCAAACAGAGCTTCACTTCACCAAATGGTTTTTGACAATGTATAGCTCAGAATGGGATCCGGCTGTAGTGTTCTTGTCTGCTAAGCTAAGCAGGCAAGCAGCTAAGGTAGTCCGGCTGTAGTGTTGTTGTTAAACAACTACAAGGCCTCGTTTGGTTCGCGGAAAGAAAAGGAAACGAATTCCTTGCTTTTTTTTCTTTTGGGAAATTATAATTCGCACATCCAGTATTTGGAAGAGCCAAAGAAATTGGAAGGGAAACTGAATCCAAGTAGAAAAGTAAATCCTTGATTGGATGAAACGAACCATTTTTCTCCTGGTTTTTCTTTCTTTGGGTATCATTTTTTTTTCCTCTTTTTCAATGGGCCCAAATGTGCTCCAGTTTTCTTTTCTATAACCGGGTATGGTGCATGATGCTACAAATATGCAACACCATGAAGTGATTATCCACATTTTCCATCAGATACGTTTCTAACATACTCTTTGTATAATCGGATATTGCTTGTGATCTTCAATATCAATAATCATCTTAAGGTTCCTCCCCGGTCCCATATTTCTGGGCACAATAGCCCCAAATAAATCCTGGATTCTTCCAAATTCACCATTGGCATATCTCCATCTTCTTGGTTGCTTCGTTATATTCATCTGAGCCCCAATAATCACCAAAATTAACAGAGTCAACTGCTTCATGTCCACCTTTATGCAGTCTTATGACGTTGACTGGGTACATCTCTGCAAAAATACAACAAAGTCTTTATCCAAAAAAAATTTGGGTCGGCTAGTTTAATCACTATCTTCCATTCGGCTATGATAAGGACCATATCCTTTGTTAGTGACTCGGTTTGATTTATTCTTGGCATAACCCTAGTTGTAGCAGCTCCTTTGAATAACAACCTATTGCTCCAAACCATTGCATCTATTGGTCTACGTTGTACATATCCAAACCAACTGAAATTCTATCATCTTATCCTCAACTGGTACCAACTCCAACTTCCTACGAATACACTTGTTCGCCCATCTTAGCATTCTTATTTTAGCTACACTTATTTTCTTGACATGTTTTTTTAAGTGTCCAACACTCCGATCCATAAGTTGTTTATAGAATTTTACTTTCAACTTCAATAGTATCTTGGGATCACAAGGTACTCCAATCACTCTCTTTCATTTCATCCAACTTGTTTTAATTCGAGGAACATCTCTCTAATATAAAAATAAACAAAACAAAGAATAAAATGATTCATAGCTCCTGAAGGATGTCAAAAGTAATACACAAAGGTTCTTGCTTTACTTATGAAGACCCAGTCTGTGATTCTATAATAGTAAAGCACCCAAAAATCAACTTATTACCAGTCAGAGCTCTCAGTTGCAAGCCCTAAAAAATTGATATGAGCGCATATTGACCATGAAAATATGTAATACATAATGAATGTTATAATGTTCCTAGGGCCTTAGCTAAAGAGTAAAAGCAATATTATAAACTTTAACCGAAAGCTAGGCCTCGTTTGATATATTGTAATGTAATCGCAATCGCAATGCAATCAAATGAAAAAACTATTTTTTTTTCATTTGACTACATTGTGATTACGATTACATTACAGTTAACCAAACGGGTCTAGTTTTAACATTGCAACATTTTTATCGGTCATTTTTCTTTACTTACCAGTGCATCAATCCAGGACACTTTAAAACACCTTTCGTAGCAACTAGACGCCATAAAATAAAATAAAAATAGGTGTTCATGTAAAAAAGGTATACATATTAAGAATATGCAATTTAACAATAAGCACTAATATTTTCAGAATTGGTAGAAGCATAGGAAGTTGTAAGGGAGCAGATAACAACTACAGAGCTCATCTACAGCACATAGTAGGACAGTTCCTCAAACAATCCCTTACATAGATAAATTTAATAACAAATAGAAAAAAGGCCAAAATGTAAGAAAATGAAAGCAGGGTAGTTACAGAAAAAGAGGATGAGAATATGAAAGCAGGGTTGACTACGTTGACTAGTAAACTAAATCAATGTCATTTTATAGGGACTTTTAATCAAGATTTGCGGTATCGGTCAATAAATACATATCTGATGTGGCATGTTCGATCAAATATTGACCCCCACTGATATTGGCCGATATCGAAATCGGATCTCTATCTCACCGTAAATTCAACAAAGAACAAAATTAAAAGAAAATGAAGAGAAGTATGACAAGAACAATGTCAACAGAATGATTCGACGGTGCCAAAGATCTACAGGCTAGAGTGTGTGATAAAATCATTATCGACACAATATAACCATCACCATTTGTCAATGTTGTATAATATAAATTCACAATCTCCATCCAGCTTAATATTATTCCACTAGAAACTGTCTACTGTGTGATACTGTCTAGAAGCGAGTAAAAAAGAAACAACCATATCTACTGCGGATAAACAATTTGGTAATGTTGAATATTATTCCATTTAAAACCACTGGGAAAAACAAATAGTACATAAGATTATGCCTAGATATACCAATACTTTTCTAGTTTTAAAATAGTTTCTCATTTCTTATGGCTTTTCTAAGCCAAGAACCCATAAACTCCGCTCCAAAACAAACTGCCAATACTGGTACTCAGGGTCTAAAAGCGAACCTTGCGTATTACAACAGTGTTATATTTTTCTTTTCCAAACTAATAAATTATGAAGCTACTAATGCAACAAAATGACTAGTATCACAAGTTAGCCTTTTCTATCTAAATTTCCTTTCATAGTGGAAACTAGAGAAGTTATCAATGGCACAACCTTTGGACCATCCTCGTCAAGTATAATAACAATTGACAATGACACTACCTTGAAATATAACTCACTCAGCGGCTAGTTTCTCCCTTTTTATAAGTGCCCTTAAGATCATTCATGCATTCTGGGATCACATCCGTATCATTTTGTTGTGACAGCCATTCAATCCTCTACTTGAACATTTGACCATAATCAGTCACTTGCCTCCACCTTCCCAACTTTTAGTGGTGGACCATTTGTTCCCAATAGAAATGGAGGTGCTCACAATCGGGCTTTTTTGGTACGGCACCACACTTGACCAACTGTATCTTGCCAAACTACTCTTGCTGACATCATTTCCAGCAACATTTAGTCGGGTTTTATGCACCAACATCTGTGACACACATGCACTACATCCTGGGTCTTAACAATCCAATCCTTACTCCAGGCTCTTGGAACTACTGCTATCGCATGTCCGTTCAATAATATTGATCATAGTTTGCATTATCGGCCGATACCGATCCAATACGGACGATATTGATACGGTTTGGCATGTCCCGATCCGATATCGACCAATACTGCCAGATACGGACATTGGGGGTCTTTTTTCAGTCAATTCGGAAAAGAAAATTGAACGAAAAAGACCAATTAGGAAGGGTGTAAAAGCATAGTAAAGTTGTAAAACCATGTAAAATAAGAAAACTTATCTATCGCAAGTAAACCAATTGACAAAGATGACTAATATTTCATTCAATTCAAAACTACTAAGAAACATCACAAAAAATACTTAAACTTATACCTCAATGTATAAACAATTTTTTAAACATTTTAATAATTTATTAACAATTATTTGTTTTTCAATACCAAAAAATTGATACTTCCATCAGAAACAGCCGATACTAGCGATATCACCAATGCGAATACTCATACGAACGGTTTAATACCGATTCTGATACTGCGAACCATGATATTTATGAGTTCCCCAAGCACCCTTAAAATTGAAATCACTATATGACTAGCCAACCACAATAAAGTTTAGCCAAATAGAACATCGACGCCAAACTGCGTTGTCCTATTTGTGAGAGTCCGAAATAGTAATCATCTCTTTATCGAGTTTATCTACTCATTTAACATATTTGTGAAAGTTGTTACTATTGACTTTGGCATCTCCAATAAAAAGCAAGATGTTGTCCAAGGTCTTTGGACTTCTTGGATACAGCTGAGGGTGCTAGAAGTGGCTGGCATGCTGTAGACATGGATGTTTTTTCACGTTATCTAAACCGGAAAAAACACTGTTTCTTTCACAATGACTCTCATGGTTGGGACAACCTTCTCACTGATGCTCTTCTTTACTTTCCTTTACATAGGTTTATATCTAGGATGTCTTCCAAAAAATGTGCATGAATAGAATAGATTGGATTGCCGCTTCCCCGGCTCTGCTTGAGGCCTGAAACAACACATGATTCACCGGTTTGATTTTTAAGCCAACTTCACAGATTGACATTACATTTTATGGCTGGTTATCTACCAGATATGAACCTTGAAACATATTCTCTTTGATAACTAGGACTGACTATTAACAAATTGACAGTGTATCATTCAAAAACAGTGGTAGCAAGGGAAACGGAATGCTGATGGCGAAGGCCAATTAACCCTTTCCTACAACCAACTAGGGATGCTATAAGCAAACCGGTACAAGTATCTTTTTCCATATCCAGGGAAGGGTGGGCCAGAGGGGCCCTGCTTGGATAAGGGGAGTACCTATACACATGAGAACCAGCCAACCAAATAAACACTTTGGGCCCACCACTCAATGCACTCATGCAGTTAGTGCCTCCTTGATTACATCATGAGTACCACGAGCAATAGAGATTTACTTAATGTTCTATCTATATGCACACTCCTACTTATAATCATGGGGTTTTATCTGACACTTTATACAGCAGATGATAGTTGTTCTTTTATATTAAATTAACAATACCAATTGCCATTTAACATACCGTACTGTTTGCTTAACTACTTTATGCACATTCTAGCCAAAGACTTCATGGCAAATTTTTGGTGCCGGCTACTAGATAATCTCTTCTGTTAATCTCATAAGATACAAGAGAGGGTTTTCAATACAGATCAAAATAGTATGATACGTTTCTATACTTTCTGATACAATATGATACACCCATTATGGTACACCAATATGAAACGTTTAGTATGTCTTCTTTCATTGTTTGTACCATTACTATTTTTTGTCTATTTAATGAGTTTTTCCTTATTCTCCTTTGTTTTTGGAATTGTTTTTCCTTTTTCTTTTAGGTGTTTCATTGACCATTTTTCTAGTATGGACCTTATGGTGTTCAATGGATCGATTTAGGGATGTTAAAAACTTATGATTGCTGTCTAACTTGTGTTGTTTTTGTTTCACTTTTACTTGTTGGCTCTATAATGTTTGTCAGTTACATGCTTAATGATACTCTTTATTGTTGTTTTATGTGTTCATTTATCCTTATATCTGTTCCATTAATTTTCCTATCTATTTGCCAATAGGATAATTTATGTTACGACACATGATACAATAATCAAGCAAACCGATACATGATATGTATTGCAATTTGACAACATAGACGAAATTACTTTTTTTTGTAAAAGTTCATCTAACACTCGGTTAAGATAAAGATTTCGTACGTTAAATATCTAATAGGCAATGTAAAATTCTAATTTATTATGTAAAACTGCAATTTAGGGCCCAATGATGTCATTAGTGTTATAAGTAATTTGACAAGTAACTACCGAAGTCCTATCTCTTCTCTGGTATTCTATGAAATGCACATATCCAATATCTATACCTATATCTATAATTACATATCCGAAGATATATCCAAATATTTGAACATTCAAACACACACCTTTACATAATAACATTTGAAGATGCATGCTTTACAACAAAAAATGTTATCAACATCTGTATAACATTAATGTCTAGGACAAGGTTAACACATACAATTTTGGAGTTGTATCCATGGCTAACACAATAAACCTTTTTCTCCCGAATTTCTACCACAACAAATCATTCCAAATCCTAATCCTGTCTGATTTGAATCACTTTCAGGTTTTATCCTAATTCTGTCACTATCTGACTTGACAATATTTAAATAACGTACAATTTGTATCCATACTCGCTTCATCAGTATAACATCATTGTTATTGTCATCGTCATCAAATGATCGTCCAAACCTTTTACTAGTGGAATTGGGGGGGGGGGGGGGGGGGGGGGGGGGGGGGGGGGGGGGGAGGAGGTGTTGGGAGCTCCATAAAAAAATGGACAAAGTTTTATGACCGGATATCAACAATGACATAAACCTCCTGGACAGGAGCCAGCACCTAGACAAGGTAGCTACTAGCCTTAGCCTTGCATAAAAACTAGAAGGCCAGATGGCATGTAGGTAAATTTTGGTCATGGAGTTTGAACTGGTACAACCAGGAACACCATCCAACTTCCCACATACAAAAAAAGAGTCTACACTTGCAATAAATACAATTTCACTTTAAGGAATCACATTGACCTCCGTGGCGCATGAAGTGAAAAGGGAATGACATTCCCGTATATAAATATAGTAGCAAACTAACAATCATGTACACTCCATTAACGACCCTGCTTTTTTTTTTAATTAGCGACCCTACTTTTTTGATAGATGCACATGGGTACTACAACATCACAAAACTAAATATACATGCCAACATCACAAATCTTATGATTTCAATGTGAATGTGGATTAAATTTCCAATAAACTACATCAAAACAAAGTATGATCTATTCCAACATCTAATGGATCTTCAAGGAGAGAGACTATATAACCGCTAATTCAACGTTGTCACGAAGACCGGAATATTCAATCTAGCAAAATAAACCAAGCTAATAACCAAAGTATGATCTATTCCAACATCTAAATTAGTAATAGGCTGATTTACAACTACGGCTGTGTTTGATTGGACTTTTTTCCCATGGAAAATATTTCCATCACAAATTTTCTACCAATTGTAGTGTTTGATAGCTTATTTTTTCCATGAAATTATTTTCCAAAACCATTTTTCATATTTTCTTCTAAAATGGTGGAAAATGAAACTTGCCCAACCCATAGGAAAATATCATTTTCCATGGAAGATAACTATTTCAATGGAAAATAATGACAATCAAACACCAAATTAAGTTTTCCATGGAAATTTTTTAAAACTCCATGAAATTTTTTTCCTAGAAAAATAATTCCATGGAATTAATTTCTTTTCCACATATTTTCCACCTTGCAATCAAACACACCCTATTTTTTCCCGATTTGCAAGTTGTTACTCTAAACTATCAAAATTAGCAACTTGCTACCCTAAAGTGATCAATATGAACTTTTTCAAATGTGCAACTTGCTGCCCTTATGCTGTTGATGATGGCACCCTTCATAGTTTCATATTTCTTAGTGGTACTCTACCTTACGGGTATAACCGTATAGCCTAGGGTAGCAAGTTGCAAATTGGTACAATTGGTACAAGTTTAAGGTATTTAGTTGCTAATTTATAATACTCTGGGGCAGCAACTTGTAATTTGGTGAAAGTTTAGGGTATTTAGTTGCAAATTAGCCTTAATAATATTGTAAAACTTTAACAATCCGCATTAATCGCCAACTAGCCACTAAAAATCCTTCAAATGATCCTAACGAAATCACCAAGAAAAAAAATAATACCGATAATGGTAGAGGTATTCAAAAGACAAATTAATAAATTAGGGTTGGATAGAGCTCCATCGTCGCTTACCTAGACAGTGGTCTCTATGATGGTGGAGAGTCCTCCCGTGTCGATTTCAAATTTATAGGGTTAGGGTTTCAATGAACAATTCGTTGCATTGGAGGAGGAAGAGGAAGGAGAATGCAGCGGAAGAGAGAATTTGGGATTAGCCGACTCTTCTTTCCCGCGCATTTGTCAAAGTGGGACACGGACCGGACTTTGGGCCTGGATCTTTGGTTGGGCTTCAGCCCCAAAAGTAACATCTCACACACACAAAACAAATACTAAAATAAATATTTTAAAAAATTTAAAAATTAACTGTTTAATATGATTTGTCCACTAATGAAGACTATTAAGAAAAAAAAAATTATCAAAGTGTAATTGTGTGTCGTTGGAGGAGGGTCGGCCCTGAGATTCAGAGGGCCGTGTTCATAAAGTGAATATAAGCTATTTTATGTATTAAAAAAAATCAATATCATAAATTAATGACGCTAATTTTAATTTAATTCTTCTTTAAAAAATGACCAATGTGTACAAGTAAAAATTAATAAAAAAATATTAATTTAACTACCATGTATTGAAAAGAATTGTATTGTCGAACTACTATAACGTCGAAATATTTGAAAAAGACTACTTAAATTCATTTGCAGAAGAAGCTTGTTAGCAAAGATCAGACGAAGCATGTTAATAAAAATGTTCAATATACATCGAGAAATTTTTTTTATCCGAATGCATTTTGCTTAAAATCTTCTTCTTTAAAATCGAGTTCTACTTGTTCTGATCAGTCCAAAAATATGCCAGTTAATTTTTCGAAGTTCCAACCTTACATATTATTTTTCGCAAAAGCTAGAGGCTTCTGGCATGTAAAAGCTATTTAAAGAAAATAAATTGAAATAATACGCATCGAAAAATTTTAAAACCACATATATTTCTAAAAACTTGTGCTTTACTATATAATTTTAAAAAAAATCAACAATATATGTTGAAACATGTATTATTTTCTAGTAGAGGCTAGATGTTTTGGACATAAAAGCTATTTAAAAAAAATTACAGATGTAAGGGATTGAACCTTGTATACCTCCCATAAGGAAAATGAACACTTTACCACTTGAATTACATTACTACATAGTCAAATTTAACTATGCGTTATAAAATCGTTGTAAAATTATTCTAACAACGAACTTCCAAAATTAAGGTCCCTCTATATTAGAGGACCATGTTTGGTCGCTTCAGAGGAACATGTTCAAGATCGGCCTTGCTTTGGAGTAATAGAGGAAATTTATGAACCTTCAAGTGTTTTAAAACATTTCAAACTTCAGGAGTGCAAAATGGCCTAAAACTAAATCTGTCTTTGCAAGTTTGTTTTGGTAGTTAAAAAGGCAACTTAAAGAGCATATTTTATATTTCTTAAAGAAAAATTGTGATGTGCTTGGTATAATACATCATACCTTCTTTAGTATAAAAGTATTGCATTTTCCATTATAAATATATTATCCTGAATATAATATTTTTGAGCATATTTGTTCTAGACCATCTAAAAAATTTATATTATAAAAAAACTTATCTAGTCAGTTCGAGTTTGGGTGAGCAATGCCATGTCAGGTTTGGATACTCCAGCAATGTTTTGTTAAAATCGTGTTCTCGTTAGATTTGGATTCAAGTTGAATAGTCAGATACGATTTGGCTTAAATTAGTTGAGTATGATACTGGTCAAGTTTTATTCGGTTCAGATTGGACATTGGACTCTAATCAAGTTGAGTTTAGATCAAGAAGTAGTTTGAGCGATTTAAAAATATTGTTATTCTTAGGTGAAAATATACATACATTCATTATACCTGATATAATGGAAAATATGAAACATGATATCCAAGAGAATACATAATTTTCAAATATATTAATTAAACTATGCATAATGCAGTAATATAAACGTTATATTAACACATTCCTATATAGGCTATATCAATTTCCGTTGGTTCTGGGAAAAATAACATATTCATATCTGTTATTGGTGAGAGTAGCTCGAATTCGAACCACCCCCACGCATTTCCATTTTTGTAATTTTGAATAAACAAAAGGAGAAAGCCGTTCACCAAGAACATTGCTTCTAGCTTTGGCTTTATTGTTTAGTTTTGAATAGGTTAGCCAACGGAGACGGCAAGAAGAAGAAGAAGAAGAAGAAGAAGAGAAGGGGGAAGGCGAAAGTTTGTGTTTGTGTGCAGAGTCTGAGCTTCGATGCAGCCGAGGCCTTCTCTCTCCCTTTAATTAGGGAGCTCACTTTTTTTTTTTGGTTTTTTCTAAGGGCACCACACTTTTTACTTGGGGGCAGTCCAAAAATGTTCAAAAAAAATTACAAGTTTGTCATCCATTTTTTTATTTGGGGGTAGTCCAATTTTTTCCAGCAAGTGGGACTGTCAGCAAGTTGGCAGTCCTAACTTATGTTAGGACTGCCAACAAGTTGGCAGTCCTCGGAGATGCTGCGGAGGGATTGGCGGTGAGGAGGCGCGCGTCCTTCACGCAGAGGCCGACGACGGTGGCGCCGTAGGAGTTGACGAGGGAGACGAGGGACTCGTTGACCTTGCCGACGAGGACCATCTCGACGACCTCCATGGTGTCGGCGTCGGTGACGTGGACGAGGACGGGGCGGAGGTCGACGCAGGAGAGGAGGACGAGGTCGCTGACGATGGAGAGGCGGAGGGGTTCGGACTTCATGGCGGCGCCACCGTACTTGACGACGATGGTCTTCCCGCGGAAGCGCTGGAGGAGGAGGAAGGAGGAGGAGGAGGAAAAAGAAGGAGAAAAACCCTAATTTTGGGCTGCCCTCAAGTAAAATGTGGGTGCCCCCTAGCAAATTCTCCACCTCCTTGAACTGTCCCCAAGTAAGGACTGTCCCCTAGCAATTTATGTGGGGCCCTTAGAAATTGTCTTTTTTTTCCAAAAAATTTACTGTACAATAAAAAATTTAATATAAATTGCTAATAACGATAAAAGTTGTTGAAATTTACATATACGATAAGATCCGACAGACGAAATGTCGGAATTTGGAGTGATGCCCAAATTCCGACAAACGGTCTGTCGAAAATTGGACGAAGCCCAATTTCCGACAGACGGTCTGTCGGAATTTGGACATCACCCCAAATTCCGACAGTTCGCCTGTCGGAAATCCCCCCCCCCCCCCCCCCCCCCCCCACACACACACCGGTTCACTTGGTTGGCGGTTCACTTGGTTCGGTTCAAGGCCTCGTTTGGTTCGCGGAATCTCCCGGTTGGGAAAGGAAAGTGATTACTTTCCTATGTTTGGGTGCCCAAGGAATTGAGGAGGAAAGGAAAGTGATTCCCAATGGAAGGGAAATTAGGGGGGAAAGTGATTCCATCCATCCAAGGAAGGAATCACTTTCCCACATTGAAGTATTCACTTTCCTTTCCAAATTCCTTGGCATTGCCAAACATCGGAAAGGAAAATCAATTGGAATTAAAGTTTCCCAAAGGAAAGGAAATGACAAGGAATTGATTTCCTTTCCCTTCCATTCCGCAAACCAAACGAGGCCCAAGGGTGAAGGGTGGTTCAATATTCAAGATTGGTTGGTGGGGTGATTGGTTGATGGAGTAAAAGTTGAAAAAATGTTGCTGTAAAGAGCAAACCGAGAAGAAGAAGAAGAAGAAGAAGAAGAAAAGAAGAGGAGGAGGAAGAACAAGAAGAAGTAGCTATTAGTCTTTGTTTTTTTAATTATAGATATTTCTCATATTCTAAGAATAAGAAGAAGATGTTTATGGTTAGACTAATTTTTTTAATTTTATTTATTACACAAACACTATCGTAAAAAATCAAGTCGATTCAAACATAAAACCAACATCACACAACTAAAACATAAAACAAAAACAAAAAACCAAACCAACTCAAAATAAAAAAAAATCAACCCACCACACAACTAAACCCAGCATCCCTCAACCCATTCCTCTCAATTTCCAACATACCATTTGTCGGAATTTGGACATTGTCCATTTTCTGACAAACCGTTTATCGGAAATTGAGCGTGCCCAATTTCCGACACACCGTTTGTCGGATCATATCGTTTTCCTTAATTTCTCTAACTTGTATCGTTTTACGCAATTTTATATATTTTTCTTATTGTACAGTAAATTTTCTGTTTTTTTTTTCTCCAACCACACACCAAACAGAAACTCATCATCCCTCTCTCTCTCTGCGTCGCCATCGCTCGACATGGCTCAAGTGGTCTGCACTCCGGCCATGAATCTGCGCCCACAGGCTGCTATTGCTCTCTCTGAGCTCAAGCCCTCCGCTCTCCCGACCAAATTCTACACCAGCGAGCGAAGAAGAAGCGCCGCCATCGGAGGAGGACGTCGCCGTCGTCTCCACCTCTCCGTTTCCAGCAGGCTCTCTCGCTCCGAGACCGCCGTCCTCCCCGTCTCTCCCGACGATTTGCTCAAGGTCGATTCTTTTTTCTCGGTTTCTTTATTTTTGGGGTTGGTTTTGTTAGCGGAATGGGAGAAAGATGCGATCTTGTGTCTGCCCATTTGTCGATTTTGTTAGATTTCGATCGATTGGTATTTGAACTCGCTCAGGGTTTGAAAAGTTACCCTTTTTAGTAAAAAAAAAATGATGATATTTTTGTGACCATCTATTAGCTATATTGTTTGTTGGTGTAGCAGTTTCTTCGAAGCTCGGCTTGATTGCCCCTTATCCAACCGAAGCTTCCTTCATTAGTAATTAAGTGATTGAAGTTCCCGACATTGCACCAAAACTACTGATTTGTGGTGATGATTGAGGGTTAAATATTGGTACTTGGAACTCACCTCGCGTTAGGGTCCTTTATTGGCAAAAAGACAGGAATTTTCACGACAACTCATTTCCAATATTGATTATTTGTTATAGCAGCTTCTTTGAACCTCAGTTTGATGGTCTCGGCCTTTGGAACCAAACTCCTGAGTTGTGAGGATGGAGGGTTGAATATTTATGCTATTCCAATACAAATCGCACTATTGAATGCCCATTTTGGGTTGAGAGCTGGAGTCGTGTAGCGGTATAATTCTTTTAATAAAATTCACTTAGAATGGTGCCCCACATGAGATTCAAACGTGCCATCAAACCTTTGAGCTGCGGCAAGGATTTACGGATAAATATCTGTATTATTCCAATTTAATGAGTTAAGGGTTTTGCAAAGTTGCTCTTAAAATTGAGAAGATTAAATGGTTTAAATCAATCTATAATCCACAAGGACCATACTATATATCAAAACAATGATTGGTTGCACCCCGTGACCGTAGCCCGTTGGGAACGGTGGAGCACCCCGGCGCAGTGGCGCGGGTTCGAGCCCCCTTGGAGGCATGCCTCCAAGCACCATTAAGAAGTGGACACCTTCAATATATATATATATATATATATATATATATATATATATATATATATATATATATAGTAAGCTTATATAAGCTTTCTGTACAGAATTAACTTACGGGACAAAGTTAGTTTCTTTTCCAAATTTTTATTCTGTAGAAAATTTAAATCTCCCCATTTTTAAAATGAAATCTATCTTTATCTAAATAAACAAATTATATCCATCAGTTTAATTTTTAAAATAGAGATGATCTTTTTTAAACAGAGATAGATAAATTTAATTTTCTTTTAAAAAAAAGATAGATTTGTTTGAAAAGATAATCTCTTTCAAAACAAATCTATTTTAAATATTAGTTTTAAATTTAATATTAATATTAATTTTAGCGTTAATTTTAATGTTTATTGTTAATTTTAATGTTAATTTTAGTGTTAATTATAATTATAATTATATTTTTAATATTAATATTAAAAATAAAAAAATAAAAAATAAAAATAATACTAAGATTAACATTAAAATTGAAATTAATATTAACATTAACATACATTAATATTAATATTAATATTAATATTAACATTAATATTAATATTAAAATTAAAATTAATATTAATATTAACATTAATATTAATATTAACATTAACATTAACATTAATATTAGCATTAATATTTTTAAATATAGATTTGTTTTTTAAAGATAGATTTAATGATAGATTATTTTTTAGATTCGATTTGAAAGATAGATTATACATTTGATTTGTTTTTACGGAAAGATTTAGATGTAAATATTAATTTATATTTAAATAGATTTGTTTTGAAAGATACATTATTTGTTATATTTATTTTTTAGGAAATATTTAGATTTTTTTTTGTTTAGAAAGAGAGAGACACGTATGTTTCTTCTTTTTCTCTCCGCTTCTCTCCGCTAAGAATTTGATTTTTAAAAATTATCCCGTAACTTTGCCCTGTAAGTTATTCCCGTATAGGAAGGGGACTATATATATATTCAGTTATTTCCCCTATTCAATATTTGACCATCGATTTCTATAACTGTAATTTCTTAGTGTTGCCGAAAAGTCAAAATTTTTTGAAAAATATCTTATAGAAAAATTTCAATTATCTAGCTAATTTGATAACTGGAAATTGCTGAGAAACCCAATTTCGGGGTTGGTTTTTATGAAAAACCCATCCGCATGATGGATTTTATGAAATGCCCAGAATTATATATTTCCACGTTAAGTATTACAAGATTCCCTTTAGATGTTCTGTATTTACAAAATTAATACCATAACTACCCCTCCGCACAAACTCAGATCTGGATTGCGATTCTCTTCTTCTTCACGAGAGATCTGAATTCCATTGCTCTCATCTTCAGCAGAGATCGCAAAGATCGTTCGTAGTTCATCATATTTTTTTTTCCAGTCGAACTCCGATCATCGCTCATCATCTTCTTCTTCTTCTTCTTCTCCGACAATTAGGTCAATTATGGAGAGAAGATCTTCTTCTTCTTTTCCATAAGAGTTAGCATCGTCTTGAATGGCATTCTCCGTGTTGAATGTCATTCTTCGTATTTTTAACACGGAGAATGGTCATTCTCCTGTGTTTTAACATTTGAATGACCATTCTCCGTGCCATTTAACACGGAGAATGTCATTTTCCGTGTTATTTAGCACGGAGAATGGCCATTCTCCGTGTAATTTAGAAACGGAGAATGCCATTCTCCGTACTAAATTACACGGAGAATGGTCATTCTCCTACGTTTTAACACTGGGAATAACTATTCTCCGTGTAAATTAACACGGAGAATGTCATTCTCCGTTTTAATTAAGACGGAGAATGGCCATTCTCCGTGTAATTTAGCACGGAGAATGGGCATTCTCCGTTTTATTTATCACGGAGAATGGCATTCTCCGTGTTCCTAATACGGAGAATGGCCATTCTCCTGCGTTTTAACAATGTAATGACCATTCTCCGTACTAAATTACACGGAGAATGGTCATTCTCCGTTACACGGAGAATGACCATTCTCCGTGTAATTTAGCACGGAGAATGGTCATTCTCCGTGTTACTAACACAGAGAATGACTATTCTCCGTGTAAATTAAGACGAAGAATGACATTCTCCGTGTTACTAACACGGAAAATGGCCACCCTCATGCAAAATTAACATTTTTCGTGTTCTAACACGGAAATGACCATTCTCCTGCATTTTATGGTCAGTTTAAACTTTGAAGGGCCATAACTTTTGACTGGGAGGTCGAAACGAGGCCCGGTTTGTCCCAAAATGAGCGTATCTTCGAGGAGCCTGAAAGTAACAGCTTATACGTTAGACGGCCTTCCGAAATTTTAGAATCGTAAAAAAATGATGTTTGGACCTCCGTTTTAGCACTTTTGCCATTTGTCTCGGTCTTTCCGAAATTTTCCGACGAGTTTTTGAAGATTTTTGAGGAGAAAATCTAGATTCGAAAGTGAGCAGCGTTTGGAAGAAGATGAAGTATCGAAACGTTTTTTTTAAGAGTAGTTTCGTGGGTGTTTTCAATAAATTAGAAGGAAGGGCAAAAAGGTCATTCGGAACCCTCTTTATATATTTTTTGCTAATTCTGGGCACGCGATGAAATGTTATTGTGCGGTGGATTTTTCATAAAACTTTTTTGTTTTTTGGGCATTTCATAAATTTCCCCATTTGATAACTAGCTCAAGATCAAATATAAAATTTTGAAATATTGTTATCTAGTCTCATCAAATGGTAAAAAAGGGCTTCACATTGTCACGAGGCTTCTACCTACGCAGTGTCTAGGGATGGTCAAAATGTAGTAACCTTATCCCCATATATATGGAGAGGCTGCTTCCATGACTCCAGGATGCAAGTATTAAGTCATACGGTCACACCAAGCGATGCCCTGAAGCGCGTCAAATGGTGATAGTATAATTTAGAAATTAACAAGACGTCTGAATCCTGATGTAAAATTTAAAAAAATGTAATTGTTGATATCCTCAAATAGTGATCATCAAATTTGACAGTCGCTAAAAATTTGTTATTAAAATTTGAAAATCCCTAGTTTAGAATGGTAACCGGCTAATTTAATCATTAACTCAAATCTGATATAAAATTTTGAAAAAGTATATGATGCATTATGAAATTTACACAAGTATAGATTCTAAAGATTGATATAGAGGTTATTTTGATATTTGGCAAATTTTCTGGTAGTAGCAACATTTATAACTTCTATCTACAAAAAAATTGACAAGGATACCAAAATAATGCTTAGGATATTAACGAAAATTAAGCACTTAAAATATTTATTTCCATTTTTAACAAAAAAAATCCCCATGGCATATGCTTGATAGTTACTACATTGATAAAGAAAATTAGTGCTTTTAGATGTCACCCGAACCCTACTGTTGAAGATCAAAAATTGTTATCCTTGTATGTTAGGAAGGAAGGTTTCATGACTAAATAGGTAGAAAATAGGGGGTCAAGAAGACTGATGCCACGTGTCACGGACTTAGTGTTTTTGCTAGCACTTCGTCCCGTGCGGCGCACTGTCTTTCTCCTCAAAGACTCGTGCAAGCCTTCCCGTCCCGACTTAGCTAGATCGCTAAGAAAACTAGAATAGTGGAGCAAAGATGGGACTAGTAAGAATCTCTTTATTGATTTGGAGAATGCTTACAATTTTAGGTGGTGAGGAACAAATGAGAGCCTTCCCCTTTTATAAGTGCTCATAGAGCAATACAAGAAAAGTCCTGGAAGGAATATTCCAAGGATTATTATATTCTACCATAACTGGAATGGCATATTCCAGGTTTATTCCTTAGCAACATAAAAGGAAACTTCAAGGGCCTTCCAGAAGCTTCTTGGGCCTCCTAGAACGATCTTGGGCCTTCCGGAGAGATCCACAATCTTCTAGAGCCTTCCGCCATCTTCTAGAATGTTCTGGAAGCTTCCCGCATAACCTTGGTCCGCGAAAAGGTTATGCAACTGGGCATCGGGCGGGGTGTAACATTTGGGCCGTTACATTCTCCCCCACCTAAGGCGTTGACGCCCTCGTCAACCATGTTCGCTGAGAAACGCCTGGATCTCGGCTTCGAACTGATGCAGCGTATCAGCACGTTCCCAGCTAGACTCGCCGTAAGGCAAGCCTTTCCACTGGATGAGGTACTCCACATACGGGAACACGCCTCGTCGCCGAATGGTCCTCCTATCCAGCACGGCTTCTACCTCCTAGTCGAAGGAAGTCGTCATGGTCGCCGTCGGTCGCTTCGGAACTCCGTGCTGGGGATCCTCCAAGTCTTCATGGTACGGCTTCAAGCAACTGGCATGGAAGACTGGATGAATCTTCAGCTTGGCAGGGAGTTCAAGCTTGTAGGCCACCTTGCCTACCTTCTTGAGCACGGGGAAGGGGCCTTCATACTTCCGGATTAGTCCTTTGTGCACCTTGCGGAACACCTTGAACTGTTGCGGTTGTAGCTTCACCAGCACCATGTCCCCCTCCTTGTACTCAACCGGCCTTCGCTTCGCGTCGGCCCACTTCTTCATCTTCCTCGCGGCCTTCTCCAGAAATGCCTTGGCAATGTCCGCCTTTGCCTTGAAATCTGAAGTGAACTGGTTAGCCGCGGGACTTCTACTCGAGGACCCCGCACTCAGCGTGTGCGGGGCAAGCGGTTGGCGACCCATCACCAACTCGAATGGACTGCTGTGCGACGACTCGCTCCGTTGAAGATTGTAGCAGAACTGAGCGACGTCGAGGTGATGCACCCAATCCCTCTGGTTGGCACTCACAAAGTGCCGCAAGTACTCCTCGAGTAGCGAGTTGACCCGCTCGGTCTGCCCGTCCGTCTGCGGGTGGAAGCTGGTCGAGAAGTGTAAGTCCGTCCCGAGGATTTTGAACACTTCCGTCCAGAACTTCCCCGTGAAGCGGGGGTCTCGGTCGCTGACAATGTTGACCGGGATGCCCCAGAACTTCACCACGTGGCTGATGAACAGTCGCGCGGTCTCCTCTGCTGTGCAGTCCGTCGAAGCAGCAATGAAGGTCGCATACTTTGAGAACCGGTCCACCACCACGAGAATGGACCCAAGCGCCCCAACTTTCGGCAGGACGGAGATGAAGTCCATCGAAATGCTCTCCCACGGCCGACTCGGCACGGGAAGAGGCTCCAGCAGGCCCCCGGGCTTCTGATGATCCACCTTGTCCTGTTGGCACACAAGACAAGTGCGAACATAGTCCTCCACATCCTCACGCATGCGAGGCCAGTAGTATGCGGCCTCCAGTAGCGCCAAGGTTCGCTTCTGCCCCGGATGTCCAGCCCATTTTGTGTCATGACACTCCTTGAGCAGCTGTCTCCGCAAGCCACTCCACCTAGGCACGACCACCCTGTCGCCCTTGGTGTAGAGAAGTCCGTCTTTCAGCCAGAACCTTCTCGTCTTGTCCTCCTTGGCAAGCTTCACTATGGCCAGTGTTAGTGGGTCCTCCATGATTCCCACTCGAACACGGTCCAGAATGTCTCCCTTGAGCAAGCACACAGATGCGAGCTCGGCCTTCCTGCTAAGCGCATCGGCCACCTGATTTTCTTTGTCGGATTTGTACTGCAACACCATGTCGAACTCGGCTAGAAAATCTTGCCATCTCGCCTGCTTCGGAGATAGCTCTGATACCACTTGTCACGGACTTAGTGTTTTTGCTAGCACTTCGTCCCGTGCGGCGCACTGTCTTTCTCCTCAAAGACTCGTGCAAGCCTTTCCGTCCCGACTTAGCTAGATCGCTAAGAAAACTAGAATAGTGGAGCAAAGATGGAACTAGTAAGAATCTCTTTATTGATTTGGGGAATGCTTACAATTTTAGGTGGTGAGGAACAAATGAGAGCCTCCCCCTTTTATAAGTGCTCATAGAGCAATACAAGGAAAGTCCTGGAAGGAATATTCCAAGGATTATTACATTCTACCATAACTGGAATGGCATATTCCAGGTTTATTCCTTAGCAACATAAAAGGAAACTTCAAGGGCCTTCCAGAAGCTTCTTGGGCCTCCTAGAACGATCTTGAGCCTTCCGGAGAGATCCACAATCTTCTAGAGCCTTCCGCCATCTTCTAGAATGTTCTGGAAGCTTCCCGCATAACCTTGGTCCGCGAAAAGGTTATGCAACTGGGCCTCGGGCGGGGTGTAACATTTGGGCCGTTACACACGGCTAGAAAATTCAATTTTCGGATTTTTTTCAAATAGAAAGTGCGACTGTGGAGTTTCAGTGTTTCTTAGGACGGTTTAATTTATTCAAATAATCTTTTCATAACTTTCAACTATATATTGTTACAATTTTTCACAATGTAAAAGAAAAAAAGTTTCTAAAATGTTGCAATTCTTTGAAATCCTTATCTTGTAAAAGCATGGATTTGATTATTCGTGAAGCAACCAGAATAGTTTTTGTCTAAGCTGTACAACTAGTGAAACATGGAGTAAAGTGGATTGGTTCTGCACTTGGTACTCTTGATCTGCTTGCAAAAGCTTTCAAACTTCTTTTGCTCACTTAAATTATTCTAATTATTAAGCAAATTTTCCTTAATCTCATGATTATATTGTGATAATGAATGGCAATTAGGAAGAAGATAATGGTTCAGCAAGTGTGTGGTCAAAGCCAAATGAGAGGCGCAAGACTAAGATCGTATGCACTATTGGCCCATCAACTGACACAAAGGAGATGATATGGAAGCTAGCTGAGGCTGGTATGAATGTTGCTCGGTTGAATATGTCGCACGGTGACCATGCATCTCATCAGAAGGTCATTGATATGGAAGCTAGCTGAGGCTGGTATGAATGTTGCTCGGTTGAATATGTCGCACGGTGACCATGCATCTCATCAGAAGGTCATTGATATGGTAAAGGAGTACAATGCTCAAACCAAGGACAATGTCATTGCTATTATGCTTGATACCAAGGTGATTTTAGTCTCATGTCTCTTTATCATTAGCATCACTAATTAGTTAACTGAACTGGACAATTTAGAAGCTTAGATTAATTTAGTCTTATGGCTTTTTCCTTGTTAGCATCGATGACTGCTTAGTTTCTGTTAACTATATGAAGATTCATGCCTTATGTGTCAGAATGTTAGGTAGTTAAAAACAATGTCCAAAATGCCCGTCAGAGAGGACGTGAGCCTGGTTTAGGATATTGCATTAAGGCTGTGGTAAGGATTTGGTAATTGCTAATGTTTGAGGAAATGCTCTTTAATAGATCGGAATGGAAGAAAAAATGGCTTCATGTATCCAACCACATAAGCTTTGGATAAAGGCTTTTTCTTGTATCGTTAAATAGTTAACCAAAGTAGATTTCATGGAAGCTTAGCTTGATAAATGATACAAGAATTATATGCTGTGCCAGTGAGGTCTTAGTTAAATGATGGGGAGTTTACATTCATAAAGCAATGCAGTCATTTGCCAATTTCTTCCCTGATTCATAATTTATCTTACCTTAATGAATTATATGCTTGATCTGTTGGTATATTTGGTATTGGTATATTAGAATAAGAATATTGGAATATCTTGTTGGTATATTTGGTATGTCAGAATATGCCACAGGATATTCCACAGAGGGTTTAATGTAATGAGAAGGATTGTAAGGCTATATATAGCCATGAGATTATCAATGAAATCATAACAAAATATTTAACATGGTATCAGAGCCACCAAAATTCTAGCCGCTGCCACTTTTCCCAAACCCTAACCCAGTCGTCACCGCCATCACCATCCGCACCACCACAGCCACCGCCGCTGCATGGCCGCACGCCGACTACCACGTGTGCGAGCCGGCCGCTGCTCCGCGGGCACCTCCGTCGCACGCGTGCGACTGTTGCCGCTGCTGCTGCTCGCGACGGCCGCTACTCAGAAACACCCGTCCGACGGCGTCCACTTACCTGTCAGTCGGCCCACCGCCCCCACCACCGTGAAGTTACGATTTTTGAAGTCTCCCGCGGGGTCGTTTCGGACGTTGAAGGCCTACATCCGATAGGAGAGAGACATGATCGGATTTAGGAGATGACGAAGAAGACGAGCGTGAATCGTGGAACGGGTGTGAGATGATCGGAGAAGAGGAGGATCGATGGAGGAGATCATCTAGAAGCTAGACCCTGCGGAGGTTGCAACGTTGATGAAGCTGATGAAACTGTCGGCTGGTGAGAGCGCGACACGAACATCGACGAAGTTGGAGCTTTCCTCCATCGATCTGAAGCTTGATGGACCAGTTATCTATCTGAGTTGGTCACGACGGGTGAGGAGAACCCTCGCAGGAAAGAATCTGGAGGGTTTTCTGTCAGGAGAGACGATAGAGCCGGACGAGGACTCGACAGGACGCTACGAGTGGAAGTTCACTCATATGATGATCTATATTTGGCTTCTCAATTCTTTAGTCTAGTCGATCGCCGCCACAGTGGATGGCATTGAGATGGTGAAGGACGTGTGAGAGAAATTGAGAAAGACCTACGATGGTGTAGGGAACAACTTACGAATTTTCCAGATCAAAGAGGAGATCGACGACACCGTATAGGAAAAGAAGACGGTGCAGGAGTATGCCACAGAGTTGGAGTGTCTGTGGTTGGATTACGATCACTCTTCAGATCGGACGAGCTGCGGAGACCCGAAGTGTAAGGAGAGACACGTATGTCTGTAAGAGTGGACGATGAAGTTCCTTAAAGGGCTGGCTGCAGTATTTGCTCAGAGGACAACACTACTTCTAGCCCAACCGAAGATCCCCACCCTTGAGGAGGCTATCTCGACCATGATTCAGGGGGAGACTCGCATTAAGCTGCAGGCAGGGACATGTGGCCCTCCTGAAGTAAAGTCAGCACTGACGGCTATCAGTTCGAGCGACACAGGCCTAAGGGAGAGCCCTGGAAGCACAACCGGCAGTGCTACAACTGCAGAGAGATAGGACATCATCGGTATGGTTGCACCAAACCACCTAAGGAGGGAGGTCCAGGTGGTGGACGTAGACAGTTCGATGGACGTGGACATTTTGGAGGACGTGGCCATGGTCGTGGAGGTCGACGGGGTGGTCGAGGATGTTATCGAACGAACCTGCTGGTAGCAGAAGGAAATGAAAGAGCTGGTGGTACTTTTACTGGGAGGATTAGGCACTGATGGACATGCTGGAGGCACTCAGGAGGAAGCAGAGAACGTCAAACGATGGAGACAGGAGGAGTGGAACCGATGAGGCGTCCACCTCATTCTTCCCTGGAGGCAGCGCCGCCATGTATGTCCATCCATCAGAAGGTACTGACGACTCACTCGTCCTTGCATCTATGTCTTTCCTTAAATCGTCAGACTGGATTATCGACTCGGGGGCATCTCGACATGTGACGAAGAATGCTAGTGAGTTCTCCTCCTGCACTCACCTAGCATTGGCAGACATCATTCAAGCAGCTGATGGTACTTTTCACCAGTGGTCGGTAAGGGTACTGTAATCCTCCAACTAAAATGCATTGTCTATTTTGATATTCCTAAGGTGATCTTCCAGGAGAAAGAGATGGGACAAAGACTTGGAAATGACACTTGGCATGAGGGACTGTGGTACCTGGATCGAGAAGGGCTGGATTCAATATTGATGTGTATGTCAGAGAAGGCAGGAATGAGAGGACTGAAGATGAGTGTCGAGAATACATTAATACTCCACCATAAGAGGTTGGGACACTCCTCTTTTGCTACTTTAAGTAAATTGTATCCAGCTATTTATGAGAAAACAAATAAGGAAAAACTAGTATGTGATGCATGTAATTTAGGCAAACTTACTAGGAGCTCATATGCTAGTACGGGTCATAGCAGCTCGTCTGTTTTTGATGTAATACATTCTGATGTTTGGGGGCCATGCGCTATTACTACTATGAATGGTTACAAATATTTTGTTTCCTTCATTGATTGTTCTTCTTGTGTCACTTGGCTGTATTTGATGAAGAATAAGAGTGATGTATCTACCTGTTTTTGGAACTTTCATAAATATGTCCAGACTCAGTACAGGACAGTAGTGAAGGTACTGAGGTTTGACAATGGGACAAAGTATACCAACAGAGCACATACCATTAAGTAGGATAATCTTATGTGTGACACTAATTTCATAATGTCATTCGTTAAACAAAAGAGCTGCTTTCCTAACCAATTTGTACTATCAAATACAGGACCCACATAGTATGAAAGATCCCACTGAAGAGGAAGACCTCATGCATGACATTTACCAATCTGACTGAAAGTTCTCGGCATGATATAATCTCACAACTAAGTAGATGGTTTATAAGTTGAAGAAAAGAGAGAGGCTATTAATAGTATAGCCTACTGCCTTAGTTCATTGGCTAATTTAAGAGTCTCGTATTTTCTTCTACACTGACATATACCTTGAGACCTAGAAGTCCATTGACAATCTTGTTGTGAACTTGTTGGTCTTGATTATAGATGACCCTCAGGATACTTGTGGTAATAGAAAATAAAATTTGCAGAAAGGATCAGTATGCCAATTTTCAATCCTACTCCACGAGAGAGTGTGCCTCAGGGAAGCATTGTTTGAGAGAGAGACCGAGGACAAGGAGAAGCTTCCTTTGTTGTTCTTATGTCTACATTTGAATTTTAAACGTCTCAACCTTTATGCTTTTGCCTTTTTTCATATTGCATAGAGTGGTACGAATCTTTGGAGGTACATAATTTTTTCAATGATGACTGGGCATCTGTTTCCCCAAATTTTTTGGGATAAATTCTTTGGTGTTTTTGTATGGCTGAGCATCTGATTTGCTAGTCCTGATCTTTTAGGAGGAATGATGTCGTTAGTGGTGAAATCCAAAACCGAAGATTCTGTTAAATGTGAAGTTGTTGATGGAGGCGAGCTCAAGTCCAGACGCCACCTGAACGTTCGGGGAAAAAGTGCAACTCTGCCATCCATTACTGGTTAGAAATTGATTTTTTTGACATGTGATTATTTATCTACTGCTTTCTTGGTTTTCTGATGGTTTTTTCCCCTTGCTTTTCTGTTCACACTGGTTTCTTTTAACTGATGCAGAAAAGGACTGGGATGATATTAAGTTTGGGGTCGATAATAAAGTCGATTACTATGCAGTTTCCTTTGTCAAAGATGCAGATGTTGTGCATGAATTGAAGGGTTACTTGAAAAGTAATTGCTTAAATAAGGGCTTCACTCTATTTTAATAGCAGGGTTTTCTCAATCAAAGATGATAATTCCATTAACAGCACAGATTTGATAGTATCCACCCTTATCCGGCAACTAACCCTTTATTCTATGTTCCTCCTTTACAGACTGTAGCGCTGATATTCACGTGATTGTGAAAATTGAGAGTGCAGATTCCATCCCAAATTTGCATTCTATAATTACTGCATCTGATGGGGTAAGGTCTATATCCCTGATTCAATTAATGTTCTTTATTATCCGAGTTACTTGGAGCCAGGGAACATTAATTTCTCCTCATCAATATTGTTCATAAAGCATGCCGATGTAGGAATGCATATTTTATAATAGTTGAATACTTGCGTAGTCAGTTTCACAATGAATATGTGAAGTACCAATGGCATAATGTTTACTATCCTAATATTATTCACCACCTATATTCATGTCCTTTTTTCAATACGTATTCTGACTGAGTGTTGTTGCGAATCAAAATCAACCAAAAGTCAGGGTAGTGTAAGATTTCCCAGAAGATACTCTTATGAGAAGCATTTCTCTTGGCCAATGGCAGTCTAATGGAGTACAGTATGAGTCTGGTACAACGCTAACTTGCTATATGATCTTTCTGAACACTTGGGCCGGACCCTCCCAAACTCATATTTGATCATTACTAACTACTAAGGGCGAGCCGATCTGTCATGAGGCCCCGGTGATTCAAGCATTCACATATAATTGGGAGGTAACATGTTTTGACTGTGAGATTGCTAGATGAGGTAATGCACTTTGTTGTGATTGTTTCTAGTCACAAGATAGATTTAATGACATTGAAGCTAGCCCATCGGTTGTGACTTGTGAGTTGTAACAGTGCTTTAGTGTTAAAATAAGACACTCAAGGAGAGATTGCTATGAGGTTTGCCCAGCTTGACCAGCAAGTCACTGGTAATAAGACACCCAAGATGCTTAGAAGTTGAGTGTTAAGCAAGAAATAATGACTGGCACATTGCTCTTTACATTTCTAGAGAGCTATAAAAGATCGGGAACCAATTATGATATATATTTCTAGGATGTGGCTCCTAGGATATTAATTGTTGAAGGAAAGATATAATTCTGAAGACTGCTTTTATCATGACAAGGCATGGCGTTTCTCTGCTGCATGTGCAAGTACTCATGGAGGGATGATGGGGCGACTATTTACTATTTAGAGAGTGCATCCACGATCATTGTAGAAGAAATATGCATCCACGATCATTGTAGAAGAAATATTAGCAGCCAAATTAGAAGAATGTAAGGAATTATAAGCAGACTGGCATTAGGTGGTCTTCTACAAAATCAAGTAAAAGACACAAGAGAAACAAATATGAGAAAAGAAGAGAGAAAGGTTGAAAAAGAATTGCAGGTCTCATACAAATTTCTAGAAGGCTTATACATGACGAGGTCTTTAGTTTAGATTGGTTAACAAGAGATTTCCATGGAGAAGGTTCCGATGGTCTAAACAGGTAATTGATATGGTAAAGTAGTCATATCCTATTGAAATGAGGTGATGCTATACCTGGCATCTTACGATTGGAACTAATATCAGCTGTATTTTCTATTTTTGTTTTATCACGAATTGATGAATTAGACCATCCTTCAGTATGCTATTGAATTATTTATTGGTGATCCCTTTCACAATCTCACTTTTCCATTTAAATCGTTACTAGTTCTCAACTTAATGATAATTTTCATATCTTATGCTAAACTTTGTTTTCTTCTTTGACCTTTTCCAGGCTATGGTAGCTAGGGGAGACCTTGGAGCTAAACTCCCTATTGAGGAGGTTCCACTACTGCAGGTATTTGACTATTTGTTCCCTCTTGTGCAATAATACTCCTAGTAAGATGCATTGATTGTTAAAGTTGCCGGTGTGCTTTCATTGCTTTAGCCATTGAGTAATATAGATGATTAGAAAAAAAGGATGCTACTGTTAGATCACCTTAGGAATATCAAAAGAAACAATACATTTAAGTTGAAGAATTATAGAACTAATAGACAGAAGACTGATTGGAAATGATGGAGCATGTAAAACATTGGATAATCTTACTGAACCTGTACAATTAACAGTACCCTTACCGACTACTGGCTGGAAAGTGCCGTCTGCAGTCTGAATGGTATCTGCTGATGCTAGGTGAGTGTATGAAGAAAACTCACTAGCATTTCCGGTCACATGCCGAGATGCTCCTGAGTCGATAATCCAGTCTGACGTTTTAAGGGAAGACATAGATGCAAGAGCAAGTGACTCGTCAGTACCTTCTGATGGGTGGGCATACATAGTGGCGCTGCCTCCAACGAAGAATGGGGTGGATGCCTCCTTTGTTCCACTCCTCCTGTCTCCTTCGGCTGACGCTCTCTGCTTTCTCTCCAGCATGTCCAACAGTGCCTGATCCTTCTCAGTAAAGGTGCCAACAGCTCCTCCATTCCCTTCTGCTACTAGCAGGTTTGTCCGATACCCTCCTCGGGCGCCTCGTCGACCCCCTCGACCATGACCACGTCCAAGATATCCTCGTCCACGTCCACCACCTGAGTCTCCCTCCTTAGGTGGTTTGATACAAGCATACCGATGATGGCTCCATCTTCCCGCAGTTGTAGCACTGCCGATTGTGTTGCCAGGGCTCTCCCTTGGATCCTGTGTCGCTCGAGCTAGTAACCGCTAGTGCTGACTTTGCTTCGGGGGGACCACCTGTCCCCGCCTGTAGTCTGATGCGCGTCTCCTCCTGGATCATGGCTGAGATAGCCTCCTCGAGACTAGGAATCTCTGGTTGGGCGAGGAGTAAGGCTGTCCTCTGTGCGAATGCTGTAGTTAGCCCTTTGAGGAATTTCATCGTCCTCTCCTGCAGACACACATGTCTCTCCTTGCACTTTGGGTCCCCGCAGCTTGCCCGTTTTGAGGAGTGATCATAATCCAGCCAGAGACGCTCCAACTCTATGGCATACTCCTGCACCGTCTTCTCTCCCTGTACGGTGTCGTCGATCTCCCCTTTTATCTGGAAGATCCGTAAGTTGTTTCCCACACCATCATAGGTTCTTCTCAACTTCTTTCACACGTCTTTCACCATCTCAATGCCATCTACTGTGGAGGCAATAGACTGGACTAAGGAATTGAGAAGCCAGATGTATATCACCATATGAGTGAATTTTCACTCGTCGCGTCCTGTCGAGCCCTCGTCAGGCTCTGTCTTCTCGTCCGTCAAGAATCTCTCCAGGTTCTTTCCTGTAAGGGTTCTTCTCACCCGCCGTGACCAACTCAGATATGTGGCTGGTCCGTCCAGCTTCAGATCGATGGAGGAAAGTTCCAACTTTGGCGACGTTCATGTTGTGCTTTCACCAGCCGACATCTTCATCAACTTCATCAACGTCGCAACATCTGTAGCATCCAGCTTCTTGAGGATCGTCTCCATCGATGCTTCTTCTCCGATCACGTCACGCTTGCTCCACGACTCACGTTCGTTCTCATCGTCCTCTCCTAGATCCGAACATGTCTGATTTTATCAGATCTAGGCATCGACGTCTCCTTCGTCCTCGTCGTCCTCTCCTACGTGCGGGAAGAGGGGGGGTGGCGCGCACAACGGCAGCAGCAGCGGCAGCAGTAGCTGCGGGAGCAGCAACGGCAGCGGGGAGGGAGAGAGGGAGGGAGAGAGGGGAAAGGTTAGGTTAGAATTTTGGTGGCGGCTAGGGTTAGGGTTTGTGGAAATGTGGCTCTGATACCATGTTGAGAATGATTGATGAATTTCATTGATAATCTCATAGGCTTTATATAGCCTTTACATGAGAGAATATCCAATGGAATATCCTGTGGCATATTCTGGCATCCCAAATATGTTCTCAGGATATTCCCATACTAAATATAACATATTCTCATTCCAAATATATCAACAATATGTATTGTCTTGCTCATTGACAGACATTTTAGTCGTCTTCTCCTGTAATGTGTAAGCAACATTTTCCCTCCTATATAGGTCTATATATAGTTAGTACGCACTGCTATTTCACTGTGCTTTGTTCCTTTTTGGTCACTGGTAGACTTACTCAAGAAAAAGGAGACCTTGAATAAATATTTTTTTCTTTGAGAGGGTCCGCAGGAACAAACAAATTGCTCCACCTAGATAATATGCATTCACCTATAATTTCTGTTTCAACTTTCACAGTAGTCCTGCTCGATTTCAGTCATGTTTCCCAAATGAAGGTTGGTAGAGTAGCCTTTAGCCCATTGCAGATGATAGCATCGTCCAAACGATGATTGGTCTACGAATTTATAATAATGATATCCTTGATGTTTTATTGTCCCGTATCTTTTCTTCTGTCATCACAATATCTATAGAGTACATTTGTTGTGGAGCCACGAAGGCAACTATACTTCCTACATTTGGGTTGGTCTTTCGGTAGCACTTTTAAGTGACACCATATCCTTCACTTAGCAAAAATGTTACATGAAATATTTAATTCTCTCACGTGCAGGAAGAAATCATTAGGCTGTGCCGGAGCATGGGAAAAGCTGTTATTGTTGCAACAAACATGCTAGAAAGTATGATTGTTCATCCTACTCCAACACGAGCAGAAGTCTCAGACATTGCCATCGCAGTACGTGAGGGTGCTGATGCAGTCATGCTCTCTGGTGAAACGGCTCACGGGAAGTATGTAAATTTATTTTTGTGGAAGTGTTTTTCTGTTACCTAAAAAGTTTGTATTTAGATATAGGCCAACCAGTAACATTATTTAAAGATCATGTTGAAGCTAGCTTGAATGCCAACCGTATCAGCATTTTTTTTGTGCCAGTCTTTAGTCAGTGGTGTTCATATTTGTTTATATATTTTTAACTTGAAGCCATTAGTTTTGTTTTTCTCCTAATGGACTTCACCAACTTAAGTGCACACGCAGAACCTTCCTGTATCATTCTGTATAAATTTGTTATTTTGAACCGCTATTTTGCTCCATATACTGAGATGTATTCTAAAGAAAACTTGTACAAAAGGAATGATTGCTCTCTAACCTATGAATTTCCTTACTGTCTACATGATTCTGAGAGATAATTTTCTTTAACTGATATGTTTGCTTGGTTATATATAACTCTGAGTTAGTGCTCACACTTGCCAATTGAGTACTTCCACTATCTAGTTTATTAGAATTGACTGTTGTTGCTCCTAATTGTTGCAAATAATATCTTCCTCACATCTTTGTAACTATTGGTGCATGAATTTATAACCTACTTATATGGTTCTTATGCAGATTCCCACTTAAAGCCGTAAAGGTCATGCATACAGTAGCTTTGAGGACTGAAGCTACCGTTGTTGAATCAGAAAAACCCACTAACCTACGAGAGGCATTTAAGGTTAAGCACAATGTCCTTGTGATTTTGCTGTAACCATCTTGTCTTGTTATCTCTTCAGCTGAGGCCTCTAATCTTGATCTAAGTTACTTTTCATGTTCCTGTAGAGCCATATGAGTGAAATGTTTGCCTACCATGCTACAATAATGTCAAATACTCTTGGTTCTTCAACAGTATTGTTCACAAGAACTGGATTTATGGCTATCCTACTCAGCCACTATCGGCCCTATGGTACCATATTTGCCTTCACTGATGAGTGCGTAAACGATCCATCTACTCTTTGTTATATTATATCTTGGATATTGTTTAGTCTTAAGCATGTAGCCTAGTTATGTTTTACTAACTAGACTGACGGAATTGTCTTCTCATCACCATATAGGGAGAGAGTGAGACAGAGACTGGCCCTGTACCAAGGGGTTTGTCCTGTGTATATGGAATTTTCAGATGATGCCGAGGAGACATTTGCTAAGGCTGTCTCCTATATGCAGGTAGTTACAGAACTATATTCCTCAAATTTCCTTATTTACGTGAACTTTTGGATTACCTTATCCGTGCATACACTTTTATGTAGTGTTAGGCAACAGGTTAAAGCTACTATTGAGAGCCGTCTGAACCCAGGTTAAGGATAAAATAAACACCTCAACTGGACTGGTTAAGGTTTACAAACAAACAACCTAACACGGCTTCAATGAGTCGAGGTGTTTGTATTTGTTGTGAACTTCTTTGAGTGTTGCAGGGGAGGAGGGAGGTGAGGAATGGGGTTGGTTAGGTGTGGGGTTTTTCTTTTGGATGGTAGATGAAAAATAACCATGTAACATAGGTCATATACTGGAAAGGATGTTGCTGAGCCAGTGAATCAAAAAAGAGACAAAAATTTAAGTGTTAGTAATATGAAATTGCAGGTTTTATTTAATGACAAAATAAACTCATAAGAGTAAGTTTAAACGTTAGAAATGACATGTCTATGGAGATATGTAGATGTCCTTGGAATAGTTTGAGCGTCCTAAAGTGCAGAGCTTCTTTGATGTGCTATTCCCAAGATACAAATGTTATCTTCCACCTACTAGTGTGCGTGCATGAATAAAACCAGTAGGACACTTCGATCTGGTGCCGCCTGTGTTGTTAGTGTCTTACGATACACGATACATATCTTCCCACAGTATCATTTCATTACGTATCGGTTGATCCGATCCGATAAATGCAGGTTGATAGTATCGCTTTTTTTTACTTGAGTCATATATTGTATACTTACGAATCTAGATTCTGGAACTAGATAAACTTATAAAGATGAAACGAATAAAAAAAATTACGAGAAAATTATATTAAATCATGTTCGGCTTAGAAGTATAGACCTAAACTTCCAGAGTTATTACACGATATGTGATACACGATACGAAAGCAAATCGATACACGATACTATACACGAGTTGACAACCTAGGGTGCCGTCTTTAGTCGCCTAGAATACTTGATAAACCAAAACCAACATATCCATAAGGAGGTAGAACGCATTTTTGACCATTTTCCTCTAATTGAATGTGTATCTGTTGAGAACTAATAAGGGATTTAGTCCCACATTGGAAAATGTAATATGAAGAGGAGCTAGACTCCCTATAAGTAGTGGAGTAGTCAATCAATAAAACACACAACTATTATTCTCTACATGGTATCAGAGCCATAACCAAAAAAAAAAAAAATCATCCCTTCCCCAACCCGACGCCCCCCTGCCGCCGAACCCCCCCCCCCCCCCTTGCTGCCCCCGACAGTTCCCTCCTCCCCCCCCCCCGACAGTTCCCTCCTCCCCCCCCCCCCCCGACGCTCCCCCCCGGCAAAACCCCCCCCCCCCCACCTGCCCCGCCCGACGACCCCCCCCCCCCTTGCCCTGCCGACAACCCCTCCTGCCCCACCCGACGAAACCCCCCCTGTCCCGCCGCCGACACCCACCCCCCCGGCAAACACCCCCCCCCCCCACCTGCCCCCCCCGACGCCCCCCCTAGCCCTGCCGACGCCCCCCTGCCCTACTCGACGCCCCCCCTTGCCCTGCCGACTCCCCCCCTGCCCCACCCGACGCCCCCCCCCCCCCCCCGACGCCCCCCCTGCTGCCGCCCTGCTGCTGCCCCCCCACCCGACGCCCCCCCTCTTCTGATCCAATCTGCTGCTGACCCCCCCTCCTTTTTTCACAGCAAAAAAAAAAAAAAAAACCCTACTTTGAGAGAGAGATTATGTGGGCGGTTATTCGAAGACGGATGGCTGTCAAATGCTTTATTTGCACCTTCTGTTCCTAGATTACGTCCTCCGGAATTACAAATACTTTATTTGTTTTTCGTTCTCGATCTGCAAATTAGGGTCTACATGCGCGCGCCGGTGTTGGCCACGTTATCAGCGCATTCGTAAGGTCTCTGTTGAAGACTTTACATAAAGATGACGACGACGACGACGACGAAGCCGACGACGATTCACAGTTGAAGACGCCATGGATTCGATCAGTGGTAAACTGACAGCAGAAGAGATGAAGGCCTTGGTTGATGATATTTTATCAAAAAGATTAACCGAGGCATCCCCACGTGTGATCCATACTGATGTGGATCCGTCACCCTACAAAATGGAGAAGCTGGACAAGCTGGAGACGAAGTTGGAAGGAACGTCCAACTACTTGAAATGGTCACGGCAGGCATTGCGGACACTGAAGGGACGAGGCTTGGTTGGCTACGTCAATGGCCAAACCAAGGTGCCAGATGATCCCTCCTCAAAGGAGTTTGCTATTTGGGACATTGTCAACAATGTTGTGGCTGGATGGTTGACTGCCTCCTTGACCGACCAAGTGTCGGGCAATGTAGAGGCGATGGAGGCTGCCGCTGACATATGGCGGACTTTGAAGGATATGTACTCAGGCTCCGGCAATCTTATGCGGGTCTTCCAACTGCAGGATGAACTTGATAGAGTGGCCCAGGACGACCGTACCATCTCTGAGTATGCAGCACTGTTGAAGAAGTACTGGTCTGATCTGGATCACTATGATCCTCTTGGGATGGACGATGCACAAGTTGAACCGACATTTGCGAAATATTTCCAAAAGTTCTTGGATTATATTTTGCGACAACGGATGATGAAGTTCTTGAAGGGTCTTAACCCTGTGTTTGAACATAGAAGGAATGTACTCCTAGCACAGCCCATGCTTCCAACCTTAGAAGAGGCCATAGCTGCCATGGCATAGGAAGAGGCTCGATTGAAGTTGATGCCAAACAAGGGCTATTTTCAGGGGGAGCAGGCCGCTGTTGACAAATCTGCCCTTGCCGCCTTCAATCAGCCTCCCTCTGTGGCCGGTGTTTGTCACAACTGTGGTGACTCCGGGCATTACATCAGATTTTGTCCAAAACCCCTGCAAAGTCAGTCGGGTGACCGTGGACGGGGCTGCGGAGGACGTCGAGGTGGTAGAGGCGGTTATGCTGGTAGAAGGATAAATTATTCTGGAGGACACAAAGCTAATCTGGCGGAGGAAGGGGGAGAAAAAAACCTGGCTGAGTTAACCCCTCTTGAGAAGGAGTTCCTCGCGAGGTTACGCAGCACGAAGCTGGGTTCGGACGACGGTCATGGGGCATCATCTCCCTCGGGGGATCCCATCACTTGCTTTGCCCAAACCAGCACAGGTATTCCTGCGCGTGCTCTTGCAGCAGCTGTCCACCAACCAGGTTGGATTATGGACTCTGGGGCATCTCGCCATGTCACGGGGTCCCGCGGTGAGTTCCATGACTATACTCACCTACCGACGCCGGAGAGCATTCAGACTACTGATGGTAACTCCAGCCCTGTCATGGGTAAAGGCACTGTCGCATGCACCCCATCTCTCACTCTCACCAATGTCTTACATGCTCCGTCTTTTCCTGTCAATCTTCTTTCTATTAGTGCCATTATTCTTGATCTTAACTGTACTGTCTCCTTTGACATTCCTAAGGTGACTTTTCAGGAGAAGGGGACAGGACGACGACTAGGGACTGGCACATGGCATAAGGGACTGTGGTACTTGGACAGGACAGGACTGGATACAGCATTGGCATCTCTGGTAGCAGACACACCGCCGGCAGATTCACAGCACAGTGTAGAAGACTAATTGCTCCTCCACCACCAGCGTGTCGGTCATTCTTCTTTTAAAATTCTTAGTCGAATGTATACGTCCTTATACCAAAGGGCTAATAAATAGAAGTTATTTTGTAATGCATGTGAGTTGGGTAAACATACCAGAAGCACGTATGTGAGTTCAGGAAGTAGAAGTTCAGCTGCATTTGTTATGATACATTCGGACACATGGGGCCTTGTCCTACAACCGGTATTAACGGTTTTCGATGGTTCGTCACTTTTATTGATTGTCATACTCGCGTGACATGGGTCTACCTTATGAAGAATAAAAGTGACGTCTTTGAGGCGTTTTGCGACTTTCATCGCCGGATAGAAACACAATATGGCACTAAAATTAAGTGCTTACGGTCTGACAATGGGACGGAGTATACAAATAATCAGGTTGCTGAGTATTTATCCACTCATGGAATACTACACCAAACTTCATGTGCCTACACACCGGCACAAAATGGTGTGGCCGAACGGAAGAACAGACACCTGCTGGAGGTCGCACGGACGATGATGCTGGCTATGAATGTCCCGAAACACTTATGGGGGCAGGCGGTGTTAACAGCCTCTTATCTCATCAACAGAATGCCATCTCAGGTACTGGACTGGAAAATACCATTGGAGATGCTTACTGGTGCAACCACGTACACTGTTCCACCGAAAGTATTTGGGTGTGTATGTTTTGTCCAAGATAATAGGCCATGAGTTGGCAAACTGGATCCTAGAGCGGTTAAATGTGTGTTTGTCGGGTACACGACAACTCAGAAGGGATACCCATGAGCCCAGTTGAGCGGAAGATGTTTGTCAGCATGGACGTTACATTCAGAGAACTGGAACCATATTATGCTTCGGATGACGGTTCGACGTTTGGTGACACACCTAACACAGAGGGTGTTAGATGTGAGGGGGAGAAAATAAGCCCATCTGTGGTGGTCGGATCAGTTCCATGCCCGGTCGTGGAAAACTGGACGACATGGGGAGAAAGTAGTGACTCTGATACAGAAGATGAAGAAGATACATATGTTAAACAGGAGGAGCAGCAGACAATGGCAAAGGAGCTCCAAGTCTACAGAAGGAGACATCAGAAGTCCAGTACTGTGCCTGTACCGTACCCTGTGCCTACTGTACCAAGTCCCTCGTCTACTCCTGCTCCAACTCTTGAAGATGTTGCCCCCGCACTGAATCAATCTGATTCTGATGCGGATCTCTCTGACTCTGATGGTATGATCTCTCCACCACCTATTGCTCCCTTAAGGAGATCTTCTCGCATCAATGCGGGTAAGGCTCATAGTCGTTTTGATGATTATGAACATGATATTGCCAACTACCTGTCTTATTCTAACATTTCTTCGAATTATCGAGCCTTCATTGCATCATTAGACTCTACTTCGTTGCCCAAAAGTTGGCAGGAAGCAAAGAAAGATCCAAGGTGGAAAGCTGCAATGATGGAAGAACTTGGGGCACTGGAGAAAAATAAGACGTGGGAGCTGGTTCCATTACCCAAAGGAAAGAAAACTGTGGGATACAAATAGGTGTACACAGTAAAGGAGACGTCAGAAGGAAAGGTGGAACGATACAAGGCGAGGTTGGTTGCAAAGGGATACACACAATCATATGGCATCGACTATGATCAGACGTTTGCTCCAGTAGCGAAAATGAGCACCGTAAGAACTCTGGTCTCCATTGCAGCAAACTATGGGTGGAAGCTATACCAATTAGATGTGAAGAATGCCTTTCTCCATGGGGACCTACAAGAATAAGTGTACATGGAACTCCCGCCAGGGTGCTACACTACAGAATCAGACGGAGGGACGTCGCATGAAAAAGTGTGCAAACTAAAGAAGTCGCTATATGGGCTCAAGCAATCTCCTCGAGCCTGGTTTGACAGATTCAGAAAGGCTGTTACAAGCATGGGATACCATCAAGCAAATGCAGATCATACGGTCTTTCTTCAGCATGCAAGAGGCCACATCACTATACTTGATGTATACGTGGATGATATAGTAATCACAGGTAATGATGAAATCGAGATCGCTAAGCTGAAGTCAAAACTCGCGAAGGAGTTTGAAGTGAAGGATTTAGGAGCGATGAGGTACTTTCTAGGTATCGAGGTGTGTGAAGGCGAACAAGGAATTGTTCTCTCACAGAGAAAATACACACTAGATATGCTGAAGGAGACAGGAATGCTGGGATGCAAAGCAGCAGTCACTCCAATTGACCAGAAGTGCAAGTTGGGAGCAGAAGCAGGAGAGCCAGTTAATCGTGAAAGATATCAACGACTTGTAGGGAGATTGATTTATCTGGGACACTCGTCCTGATATCTCATTTGCGGTGAGTGTAGTAAGTCGCTACATGCATGATCCAAGAACGGGTCATATGGATGCAGTGTTTCAGATCTTGAGATATCTGAAAGGGACGCCGGGGAAAGGGCTATGGTTCAAGAAGAATGGATGTATAGAAGTTGAGGGATACTGCGATGCAGACTGGACGAGCTGCATAGACGATAGAAGGTCTACCACGGGATATTGTGTCTTTGTAGGAGGAAACTTGGTCTCATGGAAAAGCAAGAAACAGTCTGTGGTAGCACGGTCTACAGCTGAAGCAGAATACAGAGCAATGGCTTTAGGAGTGTCGGAGTTGCTGTGGGTGAAAGCGTTGCTGACAGAATTGAAGCTGGACAAGGGAGCACCGTTACGTCTTCTGAGCGATAGTCAAGCTACAATAAGTATAGCTAACAATCCAGTTCAGCACGACAGAACGAAGCACATCGAGATCGATCGATTCTTCATCAAAGAGAAGCTGGAACAAGGGATACTGAAGATTGATCATGTTCGCTCAGAAGAACAAGTGGCAGACTGTCTGACTAAGGGTCTTAGTTCATTAAGTCTGTCGAAGCTATGTAACAAGATGGGAATGATTAATATCTATCGTCCATCTTGAGGGGGAGTGTTGAGAACTAATAAGGGATTTAGTCCCACATAGGAAAATGTAATATGAAGAGGAGCTAGACTCCCTATAAGTAGTGGAGTAGCCAATCAATAAAACACACAACTATTATTCTCTACAGTATCCAATTCATAAAACAGACTCGTTCGTGCTAGCCATTCAATTAGAGATTGAAGACACCCATTAATTTACCAAGACACAATAATTGAGTCAGGTAAAATGTAAAAAATAATCATTTTAAAAATTAACACCAACACCCTATTTTATTTTTTAAGTTGTAACATAAAACAAAATCAAGAGATTTTGGGCAATGTTTATACCACACAACGGAGAAAGGTAGTCTTTGCATGTATATTACATCGTTGCACGTGCTTGTTCTCGTCAAACACCTAGTTGAATAACTGATGGGAACGTTTCTTCGAACAAGTTTATAGAGAGATCCGTTGCTGAGTATGTGCCATCTACAGGGCCGTCTCAAGCCATTTGAAGGCCCTAGGTAAAAGTCCAAGGACGGGGCCCTTTCTTGAAAATTTAAACATAATTAAATTATATAATTTTATTATATTGATTTATATGCAAATTCTCATCATTGATTCGGACTTGGGACCGGTGGTATATCGCTATAAATGTTACACAAGCGGATTTAAAATCTTTTTTTCATTAGTAATTTTTAAAATTTGAATAAGAAGTAATTGTGTGTGTGTGTGTGTGTGTGTGTATGTTTTAATTATGTACTAGATGAAGAGACCAAATCATTTTCTGAAGGAGGAGACGAAGAGGCGACAATGATTATTATTTGTTTTTCAAATTTTGATAGATTTAATTACGTTTAAATTTTTTCCAAATAGGCAAGCGGCTGTTTCCTTTTCCAGCCGAAATTTTCTTACAAAAATGCATATTACATATATATATATATATATATATATATATATATATATATATATATATATATATATATATGTTGATAATCAATAAGGGACTTTTAGTCCCACATCGGAATATGTACTATGTAGAGGAGCTAGACTCCATATAAGTAGTGAAGTAGTCCATCAATAAAATTATCCAACCATTATTTTCTACATGGTATCAGAGCCATAACACTCTCTCTCTCTCCACAAAAAAAAAAAAAAAAAAATTTAGCCCCCCGACCCCCCCGAAGCAGCTGCCCCCCCCGACCCCCTCGACCCCCCCTACCGACCTCCACCACCCTAGCCGACCCCCCTGACCCCCCCCCCGACCCCCCCCCCCCCGACGCAACAGCCCCCCCGCCCCCCGACCCCCCCGAAACAGCAGCCCCCCCGACCCCCCCCGAAGCAGCAGCCCCCCCCCGACCCCCCCCCCCCCCCCCCCCCGACCACCAGCAGCCCCCCCGACCACCGGCGGCCCCCCCTTCCCAAACTCTAACCCTAGCAACCACCATGTCTAACCCTAGCCTTTCCATCTACTACAAACCCTAGCCGTAAAAAAAAAACGGCGTATTTCGAAGACAGACGGCTGCCAAATGCTTTATTTGCACCAACTCTGATCCTCGCTTACGCCGTTTGGAACTAACAAATGCTTTATTTGTTATTCCTTCTTCACATCAGGATCTCTACAGAGACTGATTATGTCTTCTCTGGTGATCTGACGTGTTCACTTTACATGCGCGCGCCGGTGCTGGCCAAGTTAGTAGCGCATTCGTAAAGTCTGTGACGTCGAAGAAAACGACGAAGACGACGAAGACGGAGAAGACGACGAAGTTGGGGAAGTTGCCGACTCCGACGTCGAAGAAGCCGAAGAAGACGACGAATAGGGTTCACAGTTGAAGAAGCCATGGATTCGATCAGTGGCAAACTGACGGCCGAAGAGATGAAGGCCTTGGTTGATGATATCTTATCAAAGAGATTAACCGAGGCAACCCCACGTGTGATCCATACTGATGTGGATCCGTCACCTTACAAAATGGGAAAATTGGAGAAGCTGGAGACGAAGTTGGAAGGAACGTCCAACTACTTGAAGTGGTCGCGGCAGGCGATACGGACGCTGAAGGGACGTGGCTTGGTTGGCTATGTCACTGGCTAAGCCAAGGCGCCAGCCGATCACTCCGCAAAGAAATTTGCTGTTTGGGAGATTGTCAACAACGTAGTGGCTGGGTGGTTGACTGCCTCATTAACCGACCAGGTGTCGGGCAATGTCGAGGCAGTGGAGGCTGCTGCTGATATATGGCGAACTCTAAAAGATATGTACTCCGGCTCCGGCAATCCTATGCGAGTCTTTCTACTGCAAGATGAACTCGATAGGGTGGTCCAAGACGAACGTACCATCTCTGAGTACGCAGCCCTGTTGAAGAAGTACTGGTCTGATCTGGATCATTATGATCCTCTTGGGATGGTAGATGCACAAGTCGAACCGGCATTCGCGAAGTACTTTCAGATGTTCCTGGCTTATATTTCGCGGCAGCGTATGATGAAATTCCTGAAGGGACTACACCCTGTATTTGAGCAGAGACGGAATATCCTTCTATCCCAACCCACGCTTCCGACCTTGGAAGAAGCTATAGCCGTCATGACACAGGAAGAAGCTCGACTGAAGTTGATGCCCAACAAGGGCTCCTACCAGGGGGAGCAAGCCGCAGTTGACAAGTCTGCCCTTGCTGCCTTCAATCAACCTCCATCTGTAGGTGGTGTTTGCCACAATTGTGGTGACTCCGGACATTACATCCGATTTTGTCCAAAACCCTTGCGCAATCAGTCTAATGATAGAGGACGGGGTCGTGGAGGCCGACGTGGTAGTAGAGGAGGATATGCTGGTAGAAGGAGCGGACACAAAGCAAATCTGGTGGAGGAAGGGGGCGAGAATCAACTGGCTGAAATAACCCCGCTTGAGCGGGAGTTACTTGAGAAGTTGCGAGGCACAAAGCTGGGTTCGGCCGACAGTCCTGGGGCGTCTTCTACCTCGGGAGATCACATCACTTGTTTTGCCCAAACCAGCACCGGTAATTCTGCGCGTGCTCTTGCATCTGTCCATCAGCCAGGATGGATTATGGACTCTGGGACATCTCGCCATGTCACGGGATCCCGTGGTGCGTTTCAGGACTATACTCACCTACCATTGCCGGAGAGTATTCAGACCGCTGATGGTACATCCAGCCCTATAATGGATAAAGGCACTGTCGCATGCACCCCTTCCATCACTCTAACCAATGTCTTACATGCTCCGTCTTTTCCTGTCAATCTTCTATCAATTAGTGCCATTATACTTGATCTTAACTGTACTGTTTCCTTTGACATTCCTATGGTGACTTTTCAGGAGAAAGGGACAGGACGACGACTTGGGACTGACACATGGCATAAGGGGCTGTGGTATTTAGACAGGACTGGCCTGGACAACGCATTGGCATCCTTGGTAGCAGACGCACCACCAGAAGCTTCCTGTCGCAGTGTTGAAGCCGACTTGCTACTCCACCACCAGCGTGTCGGTCATTCCTCTTTTAAAGTTATTAGTCGAATGTATTCGTCCTTATATTAAAGGGCTAATAAAGAGAAGTTATTTTGTAATGCTTGTGAGTTGGGAAAACATACCAGAAGCTCGTATGTGAGCTCGGGGAATAGGAGTTCCGCTGCTTTTGACATGATACATTCGGACGTATGGGACCCTTGTCCTACAACCGGAATTAACGGCTTTCGATGGTTCGTCACCTTTATTGACTGTTATACCCGCGTGACATGGGTCTACCTTATGAAGAATAAAAGTGACGTCCTTGAGGCCTTTCGGGACTTTCATCGACGGGTGGAAACACAATATGGCGCTAAAATTAAGTATTTCCGGTCTGACAATGGGACGGAGTATACTAATAAGCGGGTTGCTGAGTATTTTTTCACTCATGGAATACTACATCAAACTTCATGTGCTTATACTCCGGCACAAAATGGTGTGGCTGAACGAAAGAACCGACACCTGCTGGAAGTCGCACGGACGATGATGCTGGCTATGAATGTCCCAAAACACTTATGGGGGCAGGCTATATTGACGGCCTCTTATCTCATCAACAGAATGCCATCTCAAGTATTGGACTGGAAGACACCGATGGAGATGCTTACTGGGGCAACTACATACACTGTTCCACCGAAAGTTTTTGGATGTGTGTGTTTTGTCCAAGATAATAGGCCAAGCGTTGGCAAACTGGATCCTAGGGCAGTTAAATGTGTCTTTGTCGGTTACACGGCGACTCAGAAGGGATATGCCTGTTGGAGTCCAGTCGAGCGGAAGATGTTTGTAAGCATGGACGTTACATTCAGAGAACTCGAACCATACTATGGTTCGGATGAAGGTTCAGCATTTGGTGACACACCTAACACAGATGGTGTTAGATGTGAGGGAGAGATAATAAGCCCAAATGTGGTCGTCGGATCGGTTCCGTGTCCGGTTGTAGAAAACTGGACGAAAGGGGGAGAGCACAGTGACTCAGATACAGAGAATGAAGAAGAAGATACATATGTTCCGCAGGGGGAGCAGCAGACAAGGGAAAAGGAGCTCCAAGTCTACAGAAGGAGACAACAGAAGTCCAGTACTGTGCCTATGCCGTGCCCTGTGCCTACTGTACCAAGTCCCTCGTCTACTCCTGTTCCAACTCCTGAAGATGTTGCCCCCGCACTGAATCACTCGGATTCTGATACGGATCTCTCCGACTCGGATGGTATGATCTCTCCACCACCTATTGCTCCCTTAAGGAGATCTTCTCGCATCAATGCGGGTAAGGCTCCTGCTCGTTTTGATGATTACGAACATGACATTGCCAACTTCTTGTCTTATTCTAACATTTTTTTCGAATTATCGAGCCTTCATTGCATCGTTAGACTCTACTTCGTTGCCTAAGTGTTGGCAGGAAGCAAAAAAAGATTCAAGGTGGAAAGCTGCAATGATGGAAGAACTTGGGGTACTGGAGAAAAATAAGACATGGGAGCTGGTTCCATTACCCAAAGGAAAAAAAGCTGTGGGATGTAAATGGGTGTACACAGTGAAAGAGACGCCAGAAGGAAAAAGTAGAGCGGTACAAGACGAGGTTGGTTGCAAAAGGATTCACACAGTCATATGGCATAGACTATGATGAGACGTTTGTCCCAGTAGCAAAAATGAGCACCGTGAGAACTCTGGTCTCCATTGCAGCGAACTATGGGTGGAAGCTGTATCAGCTGGATGTGAAGAATGCCTTTCTTCATGGGGACCTGCAAGAAGAAGTATACATGGAGCTCCCGCCAGGGTGCTACGCGACGGAATCAGACGGAGGGACGTCGCAAGGAAAGGTGTGTAAACTGAAGAAGTCGTTATACGGGCTCAAGCAATCTCCTCGAGCCTGGTTTGACAGATTCAGAAAGGCTGTTACAGGCATGGGATACCATCAAACAAATGCAGATCATACGGTCTTCCTCCAGCATGCAAGAGGCCACATTACTATACTTGCTGTATATGTGGATGATATAGTGATCACAGGTGATGATGAAGTCGAGATCACTAAGCTGAAGTCAAAACTCGCGAAGGAGTTTGAGGTGAAGGATTTAGGAGCGATGAGGTACTTTCTAGGTATCAAAGTGTGTGAAGGCGAACAGGGAATTGTTCTATCACAAAGAAAATACGCACTAGATCTGCTAAAGGAGACAGGGATGCTGGGATGCAAAGCAGCCGTTACTCCAATTGATCAGAAGAGTAAGCTTGGAGCAGAAGCAGGAGAGCATGTTGATCGTGAAAGATATCAAAGACTTGTAGGGAGATTGATTTATCTGGGACACACTCGCCCTGATATCTCATTTGCGGTGAGTGTAGTGAGTCGCTACATGCATGACCCAAGAAAGGGTCATATGGAAGCAGTATTTCAGATCTTGAGATATCTGAAAGGAACGCCGGGAAATGGGCTATGGTTCAAGAAGAATGGACGCATAGAAGTTGAGGGATACTGTGATGCAGACTGGGCGAGCTGCATAGACGACAGAAGGTCTACCACGGGATACTGTATTTTTGTAGGAGGAAATCTGGTCTCATGGAGAAGCAAGAAACAGTCAGTGGTAGCACGGTCGACAGCTGAAGCAGAATACAGAGCAATGGCTCTGGGAGTGTCAGAGTTGCTGTGGGTGAAAGCATTGCTGACAGAGTTGAAGCTGGATAAGGGAGCACCATTGCGTCTTCTGAGCGATAGTCAAGCTGCAATAAGTATAGCTAACAATCCAGTTCAGCACGACAGAACGAAGCACATCGAGATTGATCGATTCTTCATCAAGGAGAAGCTGGAACAAGCGATACTGAAGATTGACCATGTCCGCTCAGAAGAACAAGTTGCAGACTGTCTGACTAAGGGTCTTAGTTCATTAAGTCTGTCGAAGCTATGTAACAAGATGGGGATGATCAATATCTATCGCCCATCTTGAGGGGGAGTGTTGAGAATCAATAAGGGACTTTTAGTCCCACATCGGAATATGTAGTATGTAGAGGAGCTAGACTCCCTATAAGTAGTGAAGTAGTCCATCAATAAAATTATCCAACCATTATTTTCTACAATATATATATGCAGATGATCTATAGCCTAGTGGTTAAGAGAGATGCATGCGGCCCGAGTGGTCAGGAGTTCGAATTCCAGTGGGAGCGATTCCAGAAATAATTTACCTGGTTCCAATATATATATATATATATATATATATATATAAAATATATATTGGAAAAAAGGTGAATTTTATTTCAAATGAAAAACTATAATCTTACAATATACAACCAGAGTGGGACTCCCACTCAACTCTCATCAATTCTCCATAGCATTTACATCAAAATCGATGTTATGGAGAATGCCAACTGGAGGGGTGACCAGCCCCTCAAAGATCCGACGGTTTCGCTCCCGCCATACATGCCAAACTGCAGCAGCTACACGAACTCTGGCAGTTCGGAACCAGTCCTGCCCTCTACCCCTGCTATCTCGGATCACTGTGATGATATCCCCAACACATTTTCCGGGGGCGAACACTCCCAATACACGACCCTGCTCCAACCAGATCTTCCACGCCAGAGTGCACTCGAAGAAGATATGCTTTATAGATTCAGGCTCCAACCCGCAAAGAACACATTTGGGATCCGGAACCGGCACTCCAAAAGAACTCAGGCGATCTCTAGTCAAGAGGCGGCCCAGTAGCAGCTTGTAAACACACAACTGCATCTTCCTGGCCAGACCCTTGCACCAAACGAACTCATAATCAGAACTCAGCGGGAAAGTACGCCGGATAAGGTTGTAGCAGCTACGAAATTGGAACTCCCAAGTCCCTGAAGAAGCTCCAGTCGGCTCCCAAATCCACCTATCCGCAGGCAAAGTCGGATCAATGACAGTAGACAAAATGCTCCCACCCAGCTCCTCAGTGAACCGATAAGAATCCGGCCTCCACTCCCCATTTCGTATGATGCGACAGCACGTCAGACCACGCCTGTCCTCCTGATGAGTCGGGACTCCTCTGATGTCCAACAGCGAACGCCGATCTACCCAAGGATCCAGCCAGAGGTCCGTGTCCGACCCGTCCTTCATGACCCTCCGAATAGCAGACTTGAGCACCCCCCTGTGTCTCAGGACAGTCTTGAACGTGACTGAATGGTTGTTGTCAGTAGAACACGTCCAAAAACTGTCCTGCTTCACATATCTGCTGTGCATCCAGTCCGCCCAAAGAGATCCCCCGCTAATGAATCTCCAGGCTAGCTTAAGCGCAGAAGCCTCCCTAATCTCCATCAACGGTCTGAGCCCCACTCCTCCCTCCTTCCTGGGTCGACATAGCTGGTCCCAGGAAATCGCATGCATACCTCCCCTCCAAATGAAATCTGCACAAAGACGCTCCACTCGCCGAATGGTGGCCACTGGGAGGAGGATGGACTGCAGCCAAAAATAGGCCACAGCCGAGATCACCGATCTGACCAGCTCAATGCGCCCGCCAAATGACAGATCCGCCGCTTGCCACTCTTCTACTCGTCTCTGGACATACTCCACCAGACTGTGGCAATCCTGATCCCGCGCATAATTGACAGTGAGAGGCACTCCTAAATATCGAACCGGAAGATCACTCCTCGCGATGCCCAGAACATCAGCCCGCTCCTCCTTCCGGGTGCACAGGGAGCTGAAGTAGACCCTACTCTTATCCCTGTTCATCTGGAGACCCGAAAAGGACTTTAAATCTTCCATAATAGCCGCAAGCGTCTGCAACCCCTCCGTCGAAGGCTGGATGAAGACAAGCAGATCATCAGCATATATAAGGTGGGTAACTGGGGGGACCATCCTCCGAAACAGAGGTACCAGCCGTCCACGGTGCACTGTCAGATCCATCAAACAAGTAAATTACTCCATAACCAGCGTGAACAGGTAAGGGGACAATGGGTCACCTTGCCTAAGCCCACGGTTGCTCTGGAAGTACCCATAAGGGACGTCCTGGATGAGAACGGAGAAGGTAGGTGACGTAATGCACTCCCGGATCAACTCAACCCAGTGTTCCGCGAATCCCATGGCGGTCATCAGATGACAGAGGAAGTCGCGATTGACCATGTCATACGCCTTCCTCAGGTCCAGTTTAACACAAGCTTTCTCCCCGTCGGGTCTGCTGAATCCCCTTACCATCTCATGAGCCAGGAGGCTATGCTCTGCGATCGACCTCCCCTTGATGAACGCAGCCTGATTCGGAGATACCAAGCCCTGCATGATCCCCCCCATCCGCCTGCACATAAGGTGCGTAATTATCTTATACAGATAATTACAGCACGCAATAGGTCTGAAGTCAGCCAAAGCAGTCGCTCTCTCCTTCTTGGGCACCAGGGTCAGAAAAGTGTGATTCAATTCTTTCAGAAGCTTCCCGTTGGTGAAGAATTCCTGGACCACCTCCATGACCTGATGCTTCAGGATGTCCCAATGTCATTTGAAGAAACCACTGCTGAAGCCATCTGGACCAGGAGCCTTGTTGGGATCTGCCACCTTGACAATAGATTCCACCTCCTCCAGAGTAACATGGGCAAGAAGAATGCGATTACCGTATGGAGTCACCAATCTCTTCGTAACAACCTCTGAGAACACGGAAAGGTAGTCAGTCTGAAAATATAACTCAGAGTAGTACCTGACAGCCTCGCCCTGGATCTCAGCCGGCGTCCCCAACAGAGTGCCATCTGCATCAAGAAGCTGGGAGATGTGATTCCTATTCTGTCTAGTCCGGATAACATCATAGAAGAACTTGGAGCAACGGTCGCCATCCTTCAACCAGGAACATTTGGCTCGCTGGGCCGAGCTAATCTCCTGCTGAAGTCTCAGGATGTTGACTTCTTCCTTTTTTTGGGGCCCCTAAAAAAGTGGGACCCTAGGCGGCTGCTTCCTTTGCCTAAAGGATGAGCCGGCCCTGGCCATCTACCACGAGTCTTCTCCAAGTATTTGATATGCTTGTACTGAATCAATGATGAAAAAAGGTTCAAAAAATCTGTTGTAGTTCTCACAGTTCTTATTACTTTCCAGTTGCCATGACTATAATGTATATTCTCTTAGTTCCTGTTTTGGTATTTTGTTCTAAGCTATCTGGATGCCATACAGAATCATGGGATGGTTAAGGAAGGTGAGGAGGTGGCACTTGTTCAAAGTGGAAGACAGCCCATCTGGAGATCCCACTCAACCCACAATATCCAGGTCAAGAAGGTTTAGTGCATACACAGCTGAAAGACACATCTGCGTCGATTTCTTCAGGTTGTGATGCAAAGCAAGAGATGTGGTAGCTTTTGTGCCTCCACTGGATGATTATACCTTGAAATTGAAATCCCATCAGTAAACTAAGCTTCCCAAATATACTGAAGTTTACTCCCTTAGGATGCAATTTATTATCAAGTGTCGTCAGGATGTAGTTTCGGACTTTCATTGAGTTGTTTTGTTTTGTTTGTTTGTTTTTTGTTTTCTTGTTGTCTGAAGTTTGTATGAGTTGAGATATTAACAAAACTAATGATCATATTACTTTTTGCTTTTGGTGCCACAATGTATGAAAGCATTTGTATTTCTGATTCTTGTAATAAAAGGGAGTTGGATGATGTTTCTGCTTTTGGAGAAAGAACTAATTGTAGAAATATAGGCTACTGACGTGCTGTTGGCTGCCAAAATTATGGTTATATAGGTGACTGAGTTCACCATGGCAAAATGGTATCACATGAAATACATACCTAGTTTTTTATGTGCTTCACTGGGTCAAGATTGTGCCATGTATGCTTGTATATGAGGTGATGGAGTCTCAATTTTAGTCAGCAGACTCAGATTCGGGTGTGACCCTACTTTGTGGATGTCACCATTTTCTGCAGTCCTGCGCACTATACAAAGTGTAACATTTTTTCCTCAAAAATGTTATTTGGCTCCCAAATTTTTGGATGATATCATCACCCATTATGTGGCATATGACATGGCTGATGACATGACAGTTGATATGGCAAAATTAAACATTAAAATTAATTTTAAATTTTAAATTAATAATAAAATTAATACTAATATCAAATTAACAGGAATATTAAAATTAACATTAACTTTAACATTAACATTAATTAATATTTACATTAAATTAAAATTAGCATTAGCATTAACATTAACATTAAAATAAATATTAACATCAAATTGACGTGAGTATTAATATTAATATATATATTAACATTAATTAACATTGACATAATTTTATATTAACATTAAAATTAATATTAACATTAAATTAAATTTAGGATTAGCATTAATATTAACAATAAAAAATTTTGGGTAATTAATTTTTTGGGTTAAAACATGACATGTCAACTGTCATGTCAGTTGCAATGTCAGATGTCACATAATGGAAGATGATATAATCCAAAAAATTTGGGAGCCACATAGCATAATTATTTTTTTTGCAGTCATGGCTGCAAAAAAAATTGGCTGCCAAAATTTCTGCAATCCTGAACTGCCAAAAATTGTCAAAATTTTGCCAATTATGGTTATGCGACTGTCAAAATTTTGGCGGTCCTCGCACAAAACTGCTAAAATTTTGACAGTTCATGACTTCAAAAATGGTGATGCACTATCTGAGGCCTAATACAAACCAGAGAAATACTTTTTCACGCGCCTTAATATAGGATGTCCAAATTATATGGGGCCATGGTTGGTTACATGCTTATATTGAATTATATGGGGCCATGGTTGGTTACACGCTTATATTGCGCTCATGGGTGCATCCACGTCCAAGCGCGCCGGAATAGTACTTATTTTAAGAAAAAAAAAAACTATTCCATTCTCTCTAAAACTCTGATGATCATTCTACTCCTTTCTTACAGCAACCATAGACCTATTCTTATCACATAGACTTCAGTAAAATTTGTACCAGGAAACCGGTTACACAAAGGCCTCGTTGGTTCACGGAAAGGAAAGGAAAGGAAAGGAAAACAATTTCTTGTTCTTTTTCTTTCCTTGAAAAATTATAATTTCCATCATTTCCCTTTCCGGTATTTGGAGAGGAGAAGAAAATTAGAAGCGGAAGTGGATTTCCTATAGTTGGGAAAGTGAATTCTTGGTTGGATGGAGAATTCACTTTCCTTCTTAATTTACTTTCCTATGAGAATCATTTTTCTTTCCTCGTACTCTTCTTTGACATCCAAACATAGAAAAAAATGACTTTTCTTTCCAAATTTCATGATTCTGCTAACCAAATGAGGCCAAGGGATACAATTAATGTTTCCTTGAACAAAAACAAAAAAGACGGTTGCAAACAAACCAAAGAAAGAAAACAAAAATACAACTAACACAGTAGTGTGCAAACCCCAAAACTTAGTTGTTTTTGCTCATCCTATGGTATAAAATCAAAGAAGTTAAAATAAAAAGAAAAAACTCACCCATTTTGTTAAAGTTCAAATCGTACAAAATTTTTATTGTTATCTTAGACTTGGAAGGTGACATCTTTCTCTCCAATAACTTGAATGGTCTATCACTTGCCTACGGTCAATTCACTATATACAACACTGAGTTAATTTCGAAGTTAGAAAATAGCAACTAATCTCAAAGCCAACAATCATTCTCTATTATGGATAACTCATTATTTTGCTCGGATCTGCGTGACATTTAAACATTAAAAAAAAAAAATCCCCTTCTTTTCGACACAATTGATGGGATCAAAGAGATCCCAGCCAACCAAATTTCATTCATTCATAGAAAAGCAATAGTACAAGATCACAACAATGAATCACACAGAAACTAGAAGGTCAAAGAGTCTGTTCAAGTAGAGATTGTTTCACATCACCACAAATATCTCTAGTCTGAACCTCATCATAACTGCTACAACCAAAATACTTTCCAAGTGCTCTATAACAGCTACGAATTATCAAGAGAGAGAGAAAGCAACTTCCAAATTCAAAGTAATGGCAGATCAAGATGATACAAGAAATAAAACACAGCTCCAAAATTAACAGAACACTTCCAACGTAACAGTATTAAAGAAGTTAAATTATTAACAGAGAAGGTTTTACAGTTACTAGACAAGGAACTAAAACACACAAACACTATTTTTACACTTTCCACCCCCATTATTTTTTCACTTCAGAAAAGGGTGTTAACATCACATTTATGTTGTTCCAATACAATTAATGATGAGAAAATTGATTTTCTCATATCCACAGAACAACGACCCTTCCAAATAAAATAAGACCCAGAAGGACATACCAAACCATACCAGAACCAAATGAAAGCGACAGACAGAGGGTAGAGAAGAGGGTTCTTGCCTCTACAGCCAGTTGTGACTCGTAGTGTATGGCATGCCCTGGTTTGAAGTTCCAACCTCCCCATGAGCACTGGATTGACCTCCAGAAGTTGCACTGTTTGATAGAATTGCCATCAGACTACCCCCATGCACCCGCCCTTCGGGAAGAGCCGCCGCCACTGGCTTAGACGGGAATAATACCACAGGATGCATCAACTTCCTTGGCTCAGTAACATTATAAGCCATACAACTGTCCTGTACTTTGATCACCTCTTTCAGCTTCTCGGGTTTGATCAACAATGGGTTATGCGTAGCAGGTTGCAATATGCCCCCGCCATGAACACAACGGTCTTGCACCAGTGCACTATGAGCAGCACACAAGCCAGTCTTTCCCCGAGCAAAGCGGTCGCACGGTGGTCCCTCCGATCCTGCATTAGAAGAACCCCCATGGCCCCAAGAACACCTCTTCCCTCCTCCATGTGCCTTGCAATAATCTGTGCTCCCCTGAGCGCTCTTCCCACAACCTTCCGACTTGCATCGCTTGCCTCCACCATGCCGGACACAGTAATCTGTCCGCCCTCTTGCACTCTTGGTGCACTCAGGTACTGCACATCTCTTCCCACCGCCATGGGCAACACAGAATGGAGTCCCACCATGAACGCTCTTTGGGCACATGCCGCCGCCACCCTGGAACGAGCAGCGCTTCCCCCCACCATGTGCTTTACAGAAAGAGGTACTACCTTCAGCCCCCTTGGTACACCCTGGGACCGTACACCTCTTCCCGCCACCGTGTGCCTTGCAGAACATCGTGCTCCCTTGTGCCCCTTTGGTGCATTCTGGAAACTGGCAACGACGGCCGCCTCCATGGGTGATGCAGAGGCCAGAGTAGCCTTCAGCACTCTTGGTGCAATTCTTCATCTGGCATCTCTTACCACCTCCGTGCCTAATGCACAGGCCAGATTTTCCCCTTGCAGCTCGGATGCAGCCCTCATGACTGCAACGGCGCCCACCACCATGGGCAATACAGTAATCGGTGCGGCCTTCGGCACTCTTGGTGCAGCCAAGGAAATTGCAGCGACGGCCGCCTCCATGGGCTTTGCAGTAAACTGTCCTCCCTTCCGCTCCCTTGTGACATCCCGCTTTCTGGCACCTCCTTCCCCCACCATGGGCTATGCATAGCCCAGAAGCTCCTCTAGCTCCTTTTATGCATCCCTGAAATTGGCAGATCTTCGCACTAGTAGTGCGTTGCCGTGGATGAGTGATCCCGGAAGTACAGGCAACTGGACTTTTAAGTGTCTCATTTACGGTTGACGGGGAGTCTGAAATAGTTGGAAAGGGGTTTACTTGGTTGAAGGCAATGCTGCCATTAGCCCCTGAGTTGTATATAGAGCGCGGTAGATAACTCCCAAGTTTCCAGCTGGATGTCGCCGAACCTTCCTCAATACTTTGTACTGGACCGATTGCAGCTGATGCCTCTAGGCTGTTCACTAATTGAGTGCAACCTGAAGCGACACTAGTGATAACGGATTCTAGTGGCCCGGTTGATAAACTTAACTGGAGGTCACACAGTGGACCAGTTTCCGATGCTTTGAGGTTAGTGGATTGTTTCTTGGAGCCGTATGTATTGTCATTGCCAAGATGAAGCTGAAAATTCAAGCCCAAATCCATTGAAGACTCCTCGTCAGTTGTTTCCTTAACCGAAGACATGGTGCAAGCAGTTGCTGAACTACCCTTGCTGTTGTCTGAGGAACTAGACGGATGCCCTAAACCTAGGGCCAAAGCAGGATGTTCTGGACCATCAATCTCGTATAAATCAGCCCACTTCCTCTTTGTCCCTATTGAACCGGAACTAAACAGAGTGGATTTTCCAGGGGAATCAAGTCGCAGAGTAATGTCTGTGGTGCCATATGAAGCTCCAAATGGACCTTCGTTCCCACCACCAAACACATTTAAAGAGAGATTTGAAGCAAATCCAAAGCCCCCAGTGCCATTATTCTCCATTACTACAATATCCAAATCTTAATGAGTAAAAAATAACCAGTTAGCCTGACTTCCGGGACAGTAAGTTAGCAATCCTAGCTGATGTTAGAAGAACTCAGCAGAGTCCTTGCAACCTCCACTAACAAATCCTGATGTATCACGACGATCCATTGTGTAGTAGAAAGACTAGGGAATCAGCAGAGTTGCTTTAGTGACAGAACAACAGCCCAAGATCAGCAGACACCAACATCACCAAATGAAAGGTGAAACGGCCTAAAGTCCTGCAAAAGTAAATGTATTAGAACAGAAACAATCAGTTCTTCACAACTAAAGATTTTTGCACAAAACAATGTTTTGATTAAGAACTCGAAGAATCAAACAACAGTATTAGCTATATTTGTTGCAAACTACAGATTTGAAATAACATAATTTGCTGAAAAAAAGATTTGAAATTGCAGAAGAGCAGGAATAATGCAAACAATAAGGGTTCAAACTATCCATGAAGCATTTCAGAAATCAGACTCACATACAAGTGAGAAATCAAATATAAAAAATACCCTATCCATTCATTTCACCAATATATACCCCTTTTTAAAGTTAATAAAATGATTATCCTTCCCCTCACTTGTATCATGAGAGTATAGCACCAGAAAATTAGTGGGCGTCATAATCTATATCTTTATTAATATCAATAATTATCCTTCCAAACCCTGCCTAACTATCTGAATGGGGACAGAGTACTTTTGTGGGGAGAAAGGATGAGATCAAGGTGATCTTAGTCAGCTCTTAAAAGCAATATATACAAGCACTAGACTGGAAAAGTACTTTGTTAATTGCAAAAGCATTTTGGCCCTAATGACAACAAAGAAATGCAATGACATCAACTCACAACAAGCAAAAGATCTCCAACTTTTTTCTTATATGTGTGTGTGTGTGTGTTTTGGCCCTAATGACGACAAAGAAACGCAATGACATCAACTACAACAAGCAAAAGATCTCCAACATTTTTTCTTATATATATATATATATATATATATATATATATATATATATATATAGACAGTGCCTTAACAGAGCGCGGAGCAATGGCACAGAATCTCAATCGTTCAGTCGCTTTTGCGCACAACGGCGCATAAATGCCCAACAGCGCAGAGCAATGGCACAGAAGCAGTGGTTATTGTGGTTGTCTTGTCAGTTCCTCGAAACTAGTCATTTAGCCTCTCTTTTTTCTATCGTCAAGTTTATTGTTCTATTCCGATCTGAATTTTGAATGGCTCAAATGACCGTCATGTCTTCATATGCCTGTATGGACTTCTGTAGATGGACTTTTTCAGGTATCAACAGATACATTTAGGCATAACCTCATATACTATTTTTTTTGTTTCTCATTGGTTTTGAATAGAATTATATTTAACATTGTTGAATTATTCACATGCGATAGATATTGTTGTTTATTAACTTGTTTATCCCCACAATATATAGTTTTGAATGAAATAATATTAAGATGTATGAACATTGTGAATTTATAATACACAACTTCGACAAACGGTAATGATTAATGTTCTCGATAAAAAGCTTTATCGCCAAATGTAGGATGGTAATCTTCGGCACGTTGAGAATTGGGTCATAGTTTCGTCCATACTTCCCTCATTTTCCTTTAGTTTTGTCATTTGCTAATATGACCGAAAAAGATAGCCAAAAGTTCAGAATCTCGGACGGTATCGGTGTGGGTAAGAATCAGAGTGGACATGCAAAAAACGATATGATGCAGTTGATATGTATAGATATCGGCTAATACCGCTAACCTTGGTTTAGATGTAGATCTCCATTAATGATGATTACAAGCATTTATAAAGTCGCCCTTCATAAAATGGAAGGCCATGAGACCATGTTTATGTCTACTCTCAGTTCATCTACATTGTCAAGGCCAATGGTTGTCGACAGGTTATCATTCTAAATTTCCATTCTAGAAACATGTATTTTTTAGCGTCAATTGCCACTTGTATACAAATTTCACAAGAGTTTTATACCACCACCATCATCCAATGGTTCCCAGTAGCTGTATCGGACCCTTCTTAATTGGCATCTTACTTGTCAAGGCCAATGGTTCTCGATAGGTTATCATTCTATATTTCCATTCTAGAAACATGTACTTTTAGTGTCATTGCCACTTGTACAAAGTACTAAGTTCACAAGAACATAACAAGAGCATAACAGAGCAATTTTTATATCACCACCATCATCCCATGGTTCACAGTAACGGTATCGGACCTTTCTTAAATTAATTGGCAGTTTTGGGAGGATCCAATGGTTCTGAATCGGTTGGTTTCAGTAGTTTCGACATATACAAATTTCATTCTAAATTTCCATTCTACAAACATGTATTTTTTAGCATCTATTGCCACTTGTATACAAATTTCACAAGAGCATAATAGAGCAATTTTTATACCACCACCATCATCCCATGGGTCCCAGTAACTGTATCGGACCCTTCTAAATTGGCATCTTAGTTGTCAAGGCCAATGGTTCTCGATAGGTTATCATCCTATATTTCCATTCTAGAAACATGTACTTTTTAGTGCCATTGCCACTTGTATACAAAGTACAAACTTCACAAGAGCATAACAGACAAGGTTCTAAACGGCGGTAGGCGGGTGCGCGCCTAGGCGGTCGATACATTTTGAACATTTTTTTTTTTACTATTTTACCACTTTTTTTGCACAATATGCATATTTTAAGGATGTTTCATACATAACTAAATTGTAGAACGAAGATTTATAAAGTTTTCATTTTGTAAAAGTACACCATAGATCCATAATGCTTACGAAACCTTTTTGGCCAAAATATCTTGTTAGGTATTGCTCCGCCAAGGCGCCCGCCTACGCCGCCTCACATCTGCCTATGCCGCCAACCTCCGTTGGCCGCCTACTCCACCGCCTACCGAAAAGCAGTGCGGAGAGACCGCCTACTGCCTAGGCGGCCGCCATTTAGAACACTGATAACAGAGCAATTTTTATATGACCACCATCATCCCATGGTTCACAGTAGCGGTATTAAATTAATTGGCAGTTTTGGGAGGATCCAATGGTTCTGAATCGGTTGGTTTCAGTTGTTTCGACAATTTCAGTGGTATACAAACTTCATTCTAAATTTCCATTCTAGAAACATGTATTTTTTTAGCATCTATTGCCACTTCTATACAAATTTCACAAGAGCATAATAGATCAATTTTATACCACCACCATCATCCCATGGGTCCCAGTAACTGTATCGGACCCTTCGTAATTGGCATCTTAGTTATCAAGGCCAATGGTTCTCGATAGGTTATCATTCTATATTTCCATCCTAGAAACATGTACTTTTTAGTGTCATTGCCACTTGTATACAAAGTACAAACTTCACAAGAGCATAACAGAGCAATTTTTATATCACCAACATCATCCCATGGTTCACAGTAACGGTATCGGACCCTTCTTAAATTAATTGGCAGTTTTGGGACGATCCAATGGTTCTGAATCGGTTGGTTTCAGTAGTTTCAACAATTTCAGTGGTTTGGCCGATACCGTGAACTATGCATCAAGCAAGCCTTCCCTTGTCAAAATAGTGTCAGCTATGGGTCACAAGGAATCTCCATAACGAATTACATAAAGTTTTTATGACCAATTGTGAACCTGACGTCAACACTCTATATTAGTGCCAAATTCATATTTAAGGTAGCTATGAGCATGAGAGTACATGCCACAAAACATAGGCAGACACTTGGCATGAAGGTAAACCTACCTTTAGGTAGGAAAATAGAAATACCTTCATACCTCTGGGTATGTAGTTAAAGCTCATACAACTAAGGAGCAAGTTCCCTTGGACTATAAGAGTCTATACAAAGATGTGAGATAATACAATTTGTTATTTGGAATTGTATTCATCTTTATAACACATTCAGCCAAAGAGTGAAAAAGAATGACAATAATCCCATAGATTCTCTAACACACATATGACATCTATGGTTGTCAAATTAATAGAGTATAACTGATCAAGCAAATTCAATATAAATGTTAAAGTGGAAAGATTGTGAAGTCATCTACATACTCCTACTTCCTCACGAAGCATGACCACCAAAGGTCTGCAACTTTAATCATCACATTTATATCTCAAATAAAATTGCTAACCATCCAAAATTTTCAAAGAAAGAAAAACAACACAACAATTACAAACAGCAAAACATCATCCAATAAATATTGCATTAAATTTGGTAAATTTGATGATAATTGATGAAAAGAAGCAGAAAATTCTGATGTTTCTTAGAGTAAAGTGTCCAAGTGACATGAGTCCCTACCCATGCATGGCCTGACGAGATGTACAAAATCTACCCTTACGGGAAGACTTTTTTTTTTTAACTTCCACCAGCATAGCATCTTCCAGGAATTTTTTGTTGGCAAAAATAGGAACCATGAAAATAATAACGTGATTCAAATCCGGACACTTTAAGACACTTCTAGGGTACTTCAAGGGCTTAGGTCATACATCATGATGAATCAAGCATATATTATTTTATATCACAAGCAATTAGTATAATACACATTGAAGTACCTGACTATAGGTATGATTTGTTTCTTTATTTTATATCACAAGCAATTTGTGTAAAACTCAACCTGTCTTGTGCTTAATGTTATATATTATCGCTGCCGGTCTGAAAGCCAAGATAAAGGAGGAGGGTTGTGTTAGGTAGCCGACACTCGGAGTAAAACATTGTCGGATCTTTGTGAAACGAAATTAAATCAGTTTGTATAAATTCCAGCCTTAATATTAAGTTCTAATGGGAAAATTATGAATCAAAAACTCTAAAAGAAATAATTGCAAAGATGCAGGAAGAAGCACTTGTTTTATAGCTAAAGCAGAACACATTAAATATATGGCAAATAATTATGGACTCAAATAACACATAAATAAAGGAACAAATTTTTCGAGTTTATAGTAGTATACTAAAACTTGACTTGGAAAGTAAAAAAAAAAAAAATCACACTATACAATAGGTATTATGATCAAATACTTTATTAACGTAATTTCTAAGCTCATGAAACATATCAGAGTATAGACAATATATAATATTAACAACTTTATATTCGACTTCCAAGAAGCTTTCATTACAAGGTTTATTGCTCAGGTAAAATTGTCAGTTATCAACAGTTCAAACAATATTCTAAACCTTACACAAAATTGACGTGATGCCAAGCAATAACAACCAACCATAGATCTCCATCACTAGGTACAGTTATACTTCTTGAACGAATCCTCGATCACTCGAGGCAAATCATGAAAGGTAACTTATGCACAGCAGCACATGAATCAGATTCTAGAATAATTGCGAAAGTATGAGACTTAGACTAAGCAAAACCATCCATCCCCAATCCTAAATCACTGTACCAGACGCAACGACAAGACGAGCTGGAATCCGATTCGCGAACGATTGGCCGAGATAAAGAGATCAGTTAAAAAAGGGAAAATCGAGCAAACCTCAAGTCTTTGTGACGGTCCGAGCTGAAGCAAACACCATATAGAACTTATACTACTGCATCAGGAAAAAAATACGGTAGAGAGTGAGAAACACTGAAACTGATCTATTTATGCTAACAAATGACAGCTGTACCCAAAATTAGAAACTTTTTGCAAAAAAATTAGTCCAGGTTCATCGGATCCACTTTAAAGCTGGCCTTTCTTTTATTTGATAAAAAAGGAATGCTAAAAGGGGACTCTAGATCCAAATCTACAATAGTAAAAACTGACAACATTTAGGATCTAGTTTAACGAAAGCAACTAAAATTCAGCTCCAAGCACAATTTTTTTTTTTTTTTTTTTTGGAAAAGAGAGCATAATCCACAGAAAATTCTGAATAAAAGAGAGAATTCGAACAGAAACTCGAAAATTACACCCATTATTATCTAATTAAAAGGAAACAGCCAAAATTCAGCTCAAAACACGAGAATTCTCGGAAAATTAATCCTCGAAACAAAAAAAGAAGAAGAGATAATTCGAAAGAAAACTAGAAATTTGTACCAATCGGGCTGTGATTTAACGAAAACTACAAAAATTGAACCCAAAACAAAATAATTCCAGGAAAAATGAGCATAATCGACAAAATAATCTGGAATAAAAGAGAGAGAATTTAAAAGAAATATTACAACCATCTAATTAGAAAAATACCAAAACTCATCTCAAAACAAGAATTCGCGGAAAAGAGAGCACAAACCACGGGGGAAAAAAATGAAATAGCGAAATTCACAAGAAAATTCTTTGGAAAAAGATAGCATAATCCACGGAAAATTATGAAATATCCAAATTTGACAAGAAAAAACCTCAAGATTTACACCGTTCCAATCGAAATTCTGAAAGAAAAAAAAAAGTAGAGAGAATTATGAAGTGGAGGAGAGCGCCAACCGGGAATCTGTGATCCGAAGCTCTTACGAACGACGTATTGAATCGACCAGAGAAATCTGGAGATGAGCTAGGGTTAGGGTTTATGAGATGCGGAAAGAACGGAAGCCGTAGTAGTATAGACTACAGAACGAAGCAAAACTAAAGAGAGAGACCAAGAAATCTGTTAATAAACAATATAAGATTGTTTGCATATACGTCCCTTAAATCTTTATTACCTCTGTATATGATTCCAGCTATTTGCTTGAGGGTCTGCTTGGAGAAATTATTCTATGAGCCGACCTCACTATCCCCCCAATGTTAATGGATGACATTGGGACGAGTACACGCATAAATTTTCATATAATCCAATGAATAAAATGGAAGGTGTACGGTGAACCCAGCACAGAACAATTTCTCGTCTGCTTGGTTAATTGTAGGGGTATCGGTTGTGAGGTATTTTTAAAGTATCAGTTAGGCTTAATTGTACTTTGCTACCCTCAACTATGCCTTTTTTTAACTTGATACCCTAAACTTTTTTTGGTAACAAGTTGATACCTCAACTATTATTTTTTTTCAACTTGATACCTAATTTTTCAAAAAACTCCAAAATGTCCTTATTCCTTCCCTCTTCCCTTCTCCCCTTCCCCCCCTCCCCCTCCCCTACTCCGGCCACCCCACCCTTCCGCTCCGCCTCCCCTCCAGTCACCTCCTCTCCCACGTCCGGCCAACCCCCCCTCCTGCTTCCGGTGCCGCCGCCCTCCGGTGCCACCGCCGCGGCGGTGGGGGTAGGGGGTTGGCCGGACGCGGAAGAGGGGGGTGGCCGGAGGGTAGGCGGAGCGGGAGGAAGGGGGTAGCCAGAGTGGGGGAGGGGGGGTTTGGGGGAGGGGGGGTAATTTTAAGGTTTGAGCAGGATTATTTTCGTCCCAAATTTTTTTTGGGTATCAACTTGTTACAAAAAAAAAAGTCTAGGGTATCAAGTTGAAAAAGCGGAATAGTTGAGGGTAGTAAAGTGCAATTAAGCCTATCAGTTATGAGCGGTTATGAGAGGTCCAATTTTTAGTGATTTTTAAGTAGCAACTTTTAAATCGGTTCAATCAATGCTTGATAATTCACTAACGAGCGATTCTAAAAAAAATTTACACGAATAAAATTAAATAGGAAAGGATATTAGTAGTTATAATTATATATTTTTAGTGATGTTATAAATGGAATAAAATAATAAAATCCATCAAAATCCATCGATTTTGGATGTTTATAAAGCCACCCAAAATTACATCACACCGATTATGAAATTTTTTTGAACGGACCAAAACCAGTGCCTCAAAAAATTAACAAGCAAAGATTTTCATAAACGATCCGTTCAAAAACACCTAAAAAACTGGTGCAACATATTTATCAAGCAAACCCTAAAGTTGCTCCAAAGTCCAATCATAACATATTGGGAAGAGAAAAAATGTGGAGGAAAAAAATGAAAATACCTAAACACAAATATCCTAACTTATCGGAGACCAAAATATTATTATGTCTATTATAGAGATCAAATACAAATATTGTAACTTATTCGACCCAAAGTCTAAATATCTCAAACATAAATTTTGATTTAAAATATCGTGGACTAAATAGTAATTATATTTTTATCTCATAAACAAACAAAAAATTATTAATTATTTTTTCTTTTTCTCTTTTTTTGTCATTCAAACAAGAGAAGAAGAAAATTTAACTTTTATCTTCATTTTAAAGTCCTTCGGTTTTTCTTCCCCTCAAATTTTTTCCCCTTCCCCAATTTTTTTTTTTCTCTCAAACACAATATAAGAGACGCAAATGATAGTCTTATGTGAGAGTCTATTTGGACCAAGGACTCCAATCCGACGAATGATCGGTTCTTGGGTTGGAAATCCAGACCCGCCTTTAAAGATAGGTAGGTATGGTCTCGAAAAATGGTCATCACTGTAAAAAAAAGTATTAACCACACCGTATTTTTGATAGTCCTAATTCATTATAGATCTGTCAATTTTTTATCATTTTTAATTTTGTATAGACTTTGATAGTCCTATTTTTTCAAAATCTGAACAATTCTAAGACTGACAAAAATTGTGATGTCCCCTAAACATATTTTGTCTTTATCACTAACCAAAAAAATAGGCCCGTCAAAGGAATTGATAGATTTTTCATGTTTGGTTGCCAAGGAATGGAGGAGGAAGAAAAAGTGATTTCTAATGGAAGTGAAATTAGGTAGAAAATAATTGCATCCATCCAACCAAGAATCACCTTCTAATCTTAAAATATTTACTTTCCTTTCTAAAATTCTTGACATTTTTAAACATCCGAAAAAAATCAATAAAAATTATAATTTTCCAAAGAAAAAAAAATATGCCAAGGTTAGATTTTCTTTCCTTTCCATTTCATTCCACGAACCAAACGAGTCTAAAAATGGGGTTTGGTATGTAGAAAGTGGAGATGAAAAGTATGAATTTTTTGGATTTAGAGCCCTTTCTTCCAAATTCTTTGCTTGGTTGGACTTCAATTTCAAATGAAAACTCTCAAACGATAATTACATGTAAATATTGTCTCCAATATGTCCCTTCTAATTTACTTTCCAATTTTAAAATTAGGATATGGATTGGAAAGTAAAGTTTTGATTTTTTTTTAAATATTTTCTTGTATAATTAATTAATGTTATTAATAATTTACTAATTTAGATACTTAATTGTTTGTAGATAAACAATAAATTTTAATTAATATTAAAATAAAGATGATCAATTATTATTAAATACTAGTCACCTGTATATTAAAATAATTTTTTCGATGACACTGTTAAAAAATTGTTTAGAAATTTGTTTTATATATATATATATATACTTTAGAACTTTGGATATATAATTAGTTACTAATAACAGTTAGTTAGATAATAACAAATTTTTAGGATTTTATCCATGTTTGTTAAGGGTATAGAAAATAGTAAGAATTTATTTTCTTTCTTGATTTTAATGACGCGATTATATACACTAGTAAATGCACGTGCTTTGCACGTTTGATAACGTATAATAAGAATATTATCCAATTATAATTAAATATTATTTCTAGCTTATGTGGTTAAGGTGGAAGGTTTTCTTCTTATTTGGTTGAGTTTGATTCCCCATTTTGCATATATATAACAAATTTAAACTTATTTTAACATTTTTTTTTTTTTACATAATTTAATTATTTTTAAAGAATATGGTTGATGATATACACGGCTTAGACGGCTCAATCTTGAGCCGTTTTGAAATCTCTTTATCATAGTAGAGATATGTAGTAGAGATCTACGGTTGCTAATTAATATCTAAAAGTTAAATTAAATAATATTTAGGTACTAATTATTATATAATATTAAAATTTGTGTCAACAGTAGTGTAAATTGTTATGATAACTATTTAATATCAATTAATAATTACTTAAAATACAATATAAATAATTAATATCAAAATCATTAAATAATTAACTATAATATACTAGTAATATATTCTATGATGATGTGATTAGTAAATAAATACTTAATTAATATTTATATAAATATTTGGGTTTATTGATAATTTATTAATAGATTAATTATGTTAATATTTCAAATAATTAAATTGGTTTGTTCTTATTAATAATTAGTAAATAAAATCCATAAATTAATCTACTAATGTAACGCCCCAGTCCCAAAATACTTGGGACTAGATACGTATCATGCCAGCTGTATACATACGAGTAGATATACGGCTCATGTATACATAAGCTGTAAATATAGAAAGTCAAGACACTAAATCTCATCCACGAAGATAAATAATGATATAAAAGCAATTTTGAGTTTGTCATGTATACAATAGTTGGGCGGAGACAAATCCACTACCAACTAAATTAAATATGGAAAAATATACAAAGAAAGAATTGGTCGAACGAGAGCAAGTGACGAGTCCAAGAGCAATCATCACGAAGGAAGGTATGGCCTTAGCTAGAGCATCTGCAAGAAACCACGAAACACACACCTGGAGAGATCACCAGGTCCTCAAAGGGACGTAACAAGACACATAATATCATGCCATAAACTGAATAGTAAGAGCTCAATAGAAAATATACATGCGTAAAGGTTCCTAACCATTCTATGTGATATGCACTTTGAGGACAACATTCTACGCAGGGGCTGTAGGATCAGCAGAGTAATAAAGAGTGGCCGTCAAGTAGCGCTCATACGAGACACTATCGGTCCGGGCAGAAGGTAGTGCTCATAAGAGTCACCATCGGCCCAAAATGTGTGTAAAAATAAATGTAGCCCCTACGCTAATAGTTGTTCCCTCCTCCCAATGATACTATACATGTGTCGACTCCACGACACTGTTTAATCCTGAATAACTGCCAAGTCTTCTACACAAATCTATTAGCAGTCATATCCTAACGTACGGCCTGTACGCACCAATGATCAGTCAGCATGCAAGTCTGAAGCTATATGCGACTCACAACTCACACACAACCCGTGGCACATCGTGATAGTTTATGAGATACTCTAAACATATGGTAGTCCCTTAACTCTAAGCCAATTGCATAAAGTATAATAATTTGCATCTATATATAGTTTTGAAAGAACAACATTTTACTTGCTAAAAATAAGAAAAAGCATGCATGATATTGAGCAAGAATTTAAACAGTAAAGACAAGGTGTCTTGCCTGATGTGTCGTCTGGTGTGACGCCGAGTGTGGTGCAATAATCTGGCAAGTTTCGATTGTCCAATAGCCATGTTCGGTGTGTAATGGTTCGAGGTTGCAAAAAAAAAATATGATTTAGTCATAAGTAAGGTCGACAAATAGCAGGAATTTGAGGAGAAGAGTATTTATATTATTTTAGAAAATTTTCCTTCTATTTTAAAAATATGTTTTCCTTAGTCAAAAGCATTTGTAGGAAAAATACTTAAAAATATTTATATGTAATAATTTTGAAAATTTCATCTTATTAGTCAAAAATATTCTAAGTTATAAAATATGATTTAAGGTAGATACTATATTTCACAATTTAAAATATATATTTTAGATAAACAGTTAAAAATATTTCTAAATCATTTAGTCCAAAAAGTATAACTGGTCAAATCGAAAAGAATATTTCAGTGTTTAAAAACTAACTTAAAATTTTGCTAAAAATAATAGTAATAATAATAATGTAAATAATATATTTAACATAACAACAAACTAATATTAGTAATAATATATAAAATAATTTACACCATTCTAGTAATTTAGATAATGATAATAATAATAATAACAGTAATAATAATACTAATAATAATAATGATAATACTAATAATAATAAGAATAATAAGAATAATAATAATACTAATAATGATAATAATATATTAATAATAATATTAATAATATAACAGTAACTAAACAATGATAATAATTATTAATACTTATACCACTGCACTCCTTTAAAAAGAATAGGGAAGAAGAGAGGAGAGAGAGAGAGAGAGAGAGAGAGGAGATCGGTGAGGGAAAATGGGGTTTACCGGCGGTCGTGACGGTCCGGCTGGAGGCGGCGGCGCGCTGAAGGGGCGGTCGCGCGCGGAAGGGCGGAGCGGCTGGGTGCGGTCAGCGCCGGGCTTGGGCGGCACGCTGGACGGCGAGCCAGCGCTCACGCGCTCACGCCAGCGGCCGACGGTAACTTGGGCGGAGGACACGACGGTGTACCGGAGGTGACGTGCGGAAAGTCAACTGTAAGTCAACCGTTGACTCAAATTGACCTAGATTAATTCCGTTTGACTTGCATTGACCCAGTATGACCTAGCTAGACCTAATATGACTTAGTTGACCCCGTACAACCTAGTTTGACATGCCTTGACCTAGAATGACTTAATAGGATTCAAATTGATTAGATTTTACTTCCTAAACATAGTATTGATACGTCTTGTTCTCTATAGGTCCTCGAGACGCTGTATTTGCTCCGGTTGATGTACCATATCATATTTCAGGCGAGTACATTCTCTGACACTTTTCCAATTTATGCTGATTGATATAATCCATGTAATTAGTGTAGATATGCTTGTTCTCGACACATTGGTCACACGGGTTGGTATTCATGGATCCCGACATGAGGTGTTATTCCTTGTTGTCTTGGTATGTCTTGTGCAAGCCCCCTTGTAGTTCTTGTGCAGTACATGGACGCCAATTCTCGAGGAGACTTGCTTCCTTCTCGTAGAATCCCGCGTTGTGACGTGTCTTGCTTGGATCCACTCTACCAGTTGGGGATGGGGAGTATTAGTGTAGACATGTGGTCATTATCCACCTTGTTTATTCTTGTAGACCGTGAATGCTACCAATCCTATACTCCACGTGGGATTGGCTGATCATAACCTTGTGCAGACCTAATCCGGCCATATGTTGTAGCTAGTATTCACACACCTAGATATATGATTCTTGATTCTTGTATATGCCATGATCAGTTTACTTGCCTTGTTCTAGCTCTAGTTTTACAGCTTACCTTGCCATGATTCTCACATGTACATTCCATAATTTTCTTGTATATACTCTCTATTTACAGATTATAGCTTTTGTCATATCTTGTGAAATGTTGTTAGTGGATTGTACTCGTTCCATCCTGACAGGATATGTTAAAAATATTACAGATGCAGATGAGGGAGACTACAGTACCTACTACGGTCCGGATGACGTAGTGGGCATAGACTTGGAGACTTTGGTCCAGCAGGGCTTAGCTCCGCCTGACGAGACCCTACCTATTACTTAGTTAGAGTAGGTCTTTATACTGGACTTTGTCTCCAGCTACTTTTGAGACTGTTATTATTATGGACTGTATTAGAGACTTGGACTGTATATATTCTTGTGTTGGACTTGACAGGTTATATATTATTTTATTATCGTCTTGTTGTCTTTTCATTTCAGTCTTTACTTTGTTATCTTAGAGTCGTGATTGAGTACTCGTATATATATATTCATTGCTTGTCCTCCGTTCGGAGTTGACCATATTCTCGACAGGTTTTTGTTATATATATAAACTGTTTAGAAGTAGAAAATCCACAGCGTTCTACGCCGATTTTTCGGTGAGGGCTGGGCGTTGTCGCGTCACGTGCCCTTTTAGCGGGTGTGGGTCGTGACACGGGACCAGGCTCGGCACGGGGTTGCTACGGTGGTGCAGCGGAGTCGGGGCTATGCCTGGATCTGGCCGGCGGAGGGCGGCGCTCGTAGAGTGGCGGAGAGGCGCTGACCTGCCACCGGTCAGCGAGGGTCATGGCCGAAGGAGGCTACAGCGGGTGGTTCGGCGCTCGGCCAAGAGTCAGGCGCAGTCTCGCCGTGGGTGTGGCGAGGTGCTCGGGGCTGTCGTGTCCAGGCGGACTTCGGCGGCCGGAGGCGAGGTAAGGGTTTTAAATTTTCTTTTAGGTGTGATGGTTTTGGCGGTGTGCGCGAGTTTTCGGCGATGGTGCCGATGATGGTGATGGGGTTGCTGGGTTTGGGGAAGAAAGGAGGAGGGGTTGTCGTAGGTGGCGGTGATGGTGATGGCAGCGGGGATGGACGAAAGTTGGTGGTGATCGGGTTGAAGGTGGCGAAGGGGATGATGACCATGGCAACGGTGGTGGTGTCAGTGGTTTTGGGGTCTGGTCGGGTAGATGGAGGTGGTGGCGAGGATGGTGGTTCTGGTGGAGTGCTGGCGCTGTACGGCCCGGCCGAGAGATCGAGGACGGGGCACGATGAAGGCAGGGCTGTGGTGGTTTTGTTGGCCGGGAGATGGGTTTAGGGTTTTGGGATTTTTTATTGGAATTGGCCATGTCGGGTTGGATGTGTCGTGTCGGGATGTCGGGCACGACACGGATAATTGTACTGAAGCTGGAATAAGATTCACAGACACGATGCACGCTGGCTTGGGTTGGCACGGACACGATGCACGCACGTGTGGAGAAATAATTTTGAAGGAATTTGTGAATGGTAGAAATATATGGATGAGTACCTCTCCTTATATAAGAGGTGAAAATTTCCAGTTGGATAAGGACTTGCAATAGTTTAAACCCCGATGGATAATTCCATCTTTTTATTTAAATTGATTTAGAATTTAAGCAATCAAAATCAAATCGGTCTAGATAAACTTCCTTTAATTTAAAGTAAAATCTTTTCCCAATTTAATTTATCAAAATAATTCAAATATTAAATACAACAAAATTTTAAATATCTTTTCCATAAATATTAAAATATAGCATTAATTAATTTCGAAAATCAAAAATATTACTTAAATATTAAATCATAAAATAGCTTTTATAATTAACAAAAATATGTTAATAATAAATTCCAAATTTCGTAAAATATTTGGAACACATTTCATATAGTCCAAAATTTCCAAATCCCTACTTATTTTTAAACAACGAACAAAATAACTCTTTTATACAAAATGAAAAGATTTATCATATTATTTTGAGAACTAAAATTCTTCTATATAAATAAAATCTCTAATAAAAATGTTTTACAAAAATATGTACCTCGCACATATTCGCACTCGACGAGGCATACGAAAATGCGAATTCGTACGCGACGTGTAATACGACCATGCGACGTACAAATACCAAGTAAAAATTTTAAATACTCAATTTATAAAAATTTAAAGTAGAAATTTAGCGGGTTTACATCCTACCCAACTTACAAGAATTTCGTCCTCGAAATTTAGGAACAGGTAGGGTAGGTAGGGTTGAGGCAATAGAAATTTGATCAAGTTAAAAGGCATACAATGAAATTGATTTTCGAATAATCGAATATTACGATAGGTAGGTAAATGAATTCATGGGCATGATTTGGAAGGTATCTCATGACAACTGTCAAATTCGATCAACAAAATGTGTACTAAAAATAGGCAAGAATCACTTCCACCATGATCTTACAATATATTCAAAATCTAACTTGTTTTTGATATTGCCATAACTCTCTGCATAATCACCGAGGCCTTTCTATATTCAATCTTCAAAATTCAACTTGTGTTTTTGCTATTGTCATAACCATCGATATATTCATCAATGTCTTTTCGCATTCAACCTTTCGTCTATTATTCTTCACAAAATTTTATAATCCACGCTCTCTCTTTTTTTACCTCCATATTTTACTCACAAAATCCTGAATTTCTACTATATTTATATATCGAATCCGCTATCCGAACGATCGAAATTAGATAAGTCCAAAAATAAATTTAAATTTTACTTCTCTCCATCATATCTATTTATACATAGATATTTTTTCCAAATAGATTTCGCCATTCATACTCTCCTCAAAATAGATATTCAATGAATCTCTATCCTTCTTTTCCAACATAAATATGCACATTTCTTCAAGCTTTAATTTCCTTGAAATTCAAATTTTAAAATCTTTAATCAAGATAGTTGAAGTAAAAGTCAAACTCTTCTAGAAATTTAGATTTATTTATCAACATAAAGAAAAATTTATCCCTTATGCACCAAACATAAACTTTATTTCAACTTTGGATTAATCTCAAACCTTTTGGCACTTGCAAATATACTATCCTTTGATCTTTCCAAAACATAATATCACACTCTTAATCAAATAGCACATTTAACTAATGTCTCATAATCACGTATCATTTTACTTGATTAAGCCACTAATCTCCTTTATGATGCCTTCCAATCTAGCCCCTGTCTAACCAAAGGGTGTCATGATCAAATCTTTATCTAAGCCCAAGGAATCACAAGAGCAAGGTTGCATGAATAATAGCAGAGCAAAGTAAAATTTTCGAAGAAAAATCAAAACGATTTAGAATAAAGTATTGGTTAGGCTCAATGGTCGTGATAGGGTTTGGATAATAAATACTAATTTCTGCACGAAAATAAAATTTAAGGGCCTAAGCAATTTAAGATAATGCACAAAAATAAAAGGCACGGGTTAACAATAAACACAGGCTAAGCATTTAAGGAATTAAGTAGAACACTATCACATATCGGGTTGAAGGAATTGAGTCGAGATCCATGGTCGGTAAATATATCGGTATCATGGTAAATATTACAGTTTAGCTTATTCGACCCGAAAGTCGTATCAAGAAATTAGAGTACAAGAAGACGCGTTTTAGTGGGACATGATATACCTACTTGAAGGTGGGCTCGTCTAGGTCCTGCATATAAAATTTGTTGGATGGAAAAGTCTAGTATTGTGCTCCAAATACCCAAGTCACGGTAAAGGGCACAAAAGAATTTAAAATAGAAAGTGGGAGTTCATGAGATAATGATCAATGCACAAAAATAAATGACCAAGCTAAGGCATGAAATAATGATAATTCAGATTCGAGTAAATCAAGGTAAAATAAGTTAGAAATACAGTTTCTAAAGATATGATAGCCACTTAGATGGAGTATGAGAAAGGAACAATCTAATCATTTCTCAAGTTTCAAATGGTTAGAAAGTCACGATAAATCTGTGTTTGAGGGAATGTCGAGTGAGTCAAGATTGAAATATAACCACATGATTTTGTAGATGACTAACAACACCTGTGTATATACTACTATCATGGCCATGAGGAATATGGCAATTAGCGTGAAATCCTTCTAACCCATTAGGGTTATCTTGGTGACCTATCATTAAAATTTTCCTTCAAAAGTTTCTAAATAAGTTTTCCAAAATGAACAACCATAAGTTGTATTCACTCCAAGCCGTCATGATTAAAAGTTTAATCCCTTCCATAAATCTTCAAGTGAACTTTCATCACGTTACTACTAACTTTTTCAACATTTTCACTCCAACTTTTAAACTTGAGAGTTCATAAGTCATGAATCTATAAAAATTTCGATATTTCTTCATAACTTTAAAACTCCAAAATTTTCTCAAAAATCCTCAAGTTAAATCCTTAGCATATCATGAGCAATTTAAGATATATTTTTTTTTTTGCTCAATATTTTAACGCACTCATCAATCATAACTTCAATTCTAAGTCATTCAAACATAATCTCAATTTTTAAATGGTAATTCCTTTAATCAATCAAAATGACTTCGTTAGTAACTTTTCCAAAAATTTAATATTAGCAATTCAATTTTTAAACTAAATTTTTTTTTCTCCAAAATTTGATATCCATAATCACAACTTTTCAAACCCAAAAATCTAAATAGATTTGTAAATCCTCAATCAAACGACACGATTTTGAATTTGAAAATTTTCTCAACAATCGTTTCCATTTCTTCCAAATAATTTAAACCAAAATTACTTCAAACTGGAAATTCAAAAATTTCATGAACTTATTAATTGTGAACCATACAACCCAATTTAAAATCTTAGGATTTTACCAAGCTTTATCAATCGTCCTCATAAATCTTACAGCAGCATTTAAATAAAAATTCTTTTCAACTATCGTTATATCTCTTCAAGGATGTATAGCTATAATTCACTGAATCGTATATATTCTTCAAAGACCTTCAAAAATCAAAACTCAAAATTCAATTCAATTTCCTTTCTCAATTGTATATAGATTCCACTATCATTTTATAGATAAAATTCTAACAATCCTTTGAAGTTATTAATGTTGCTACTACCTAACTTAGAATTAACTAATCGCTAAGTTCATACTTCTTGAAAATATTGTCCCTCTCATCCTCATATCTTTATAACTCAAATAGGATCTCAATGCATACTAGTTGTCAATGTAATCCTTCCAGTCGTGTGGTTGACCTATGAGCATATATTAATGTAGTCATCTTCATATCAAGTGTGGAAATAAGGGTTACGGTAGAAGAGCTCAAGCAAGATATAGATCAATGAAGTTAAACAAGTGATTCGAAAAATTTAGTCAAGGAAGAGGGTCAAGTAGGTGGATGAGATCCTATACTCTAATCCTATATTGTAGGCCCGTTCGGCACAGTCATGTAACCGAAACGACAAACTTGACCTGCATAGGACACCACAAAAACATGTAACGTTCCAGTCCCAAAATAATTGGGACTAGATACGTATCATATCAGCTGTATACATACGAGTAGATGTACAGCTCGTATGTATACATAAGCTGTAAATGTAGAAAGTCAAGACACTAAATCTCATCCACGAAGATAAATAATGATATAAAAGCAATTTTGAGTTTGTCATGTATATAATAGTTGGGCGGAGACAAATTCACTACCAACTAAATTAAATATGGAAAAATATACAAAGAAAGAATTGGTCGAACGAGAGCAAGTGACGAGTCCAAGAGCAATCATCACGAAGGAAGGTATGGCCTTAGCTAGAGCATCTGCAAGAAACCACGAAACACACACCTGGAGAGATCACCAGGTCCTCAAAGGGACGTAACAAAACACATAATATCATGTCATAAACTGAATAGTAAGAGCTCAATAGAAAATATACATGCGTAAAGGTTCCTAACCATTCTATGTGATATGCGCTTTGAGGACAACGTTCTACGCAGGGGCTGTAGGATCAGCAGAGTAATAAAGAGTGGCCGTCAAGTAGCGCTCATACGAGACACTATTGGCCCGGGCAGAAGGTAGTGCTCATAAGAGTCACCATCGGCCCAAAATATGTGTAAAAATAAATGTTGCCCCTACGCTAATAGCTGTCCCCTCACCTTAATGATACTATACATGTGTCGACTCCACGACACTGTTTAATCCTTAATAACTATCAAGTCTTCTATAAAAATCTATTAGCAGTCATATCCTAACGCATGGCCTGTACGCACCAATGATTAGTCAGCACGCAAGTCCGAAGCTATATGCGACTCACAACTCACACACAACCCGTAGCACATCGTGATAGTTTATGAGATGCTCTAAACATATGGTAGTCCCTTAACTCTAAGCCAATTGCATAAAGTATAATAATTTGCATCAATATATAGTTTTGAAAGAACAATGTTTTACTTGCTAAAAATAAGAAAAAACATACATAATATTAAGCAAGAATTTAAACAGTAAAGGCAAGGTGTCTTGCCTGATGTGTCGTTTGGTGTGACGCCGAGTGTGGTGCAATAATCCGACAAGTTTTGATTGTCCAATAGCCATGTTCGGCGTGTAATGGTTCGAGGTTGCAAAAAAATAGGAAAACATGATTTAGTCATAAGTAAGGTCGAAAAATAGCGGGAATTTGAAGAGAAGAGTATTTATATTATTTTAGAAAATTTTCCTACAATTTTAAAAATATGTTTTCCTTAGTCAAAAGCATTTGTAGGAAAAATACTTGAAAATATTTATATGTAATAATTTTGAAATTTTCATCTTATTAGTCAAAAATATTCTAAGTTGTAAAATATGATTTAAGGTAGATACTATATTTCAAAATTTAAAATATATATTTTAGATAAACAGTTAAAAATATTTCTAAATCATTTAGTCCAAAAAAGTATAACTGGTCAAATCGAAAAGAATATTTCAATGTTTAAAAACTAACTTGAAATTTTACTAGAAAATAATAGTAGTAATAATAATGTAAATAATATATTTAACATAACAACAAACTAATATTAGTAATAATATATAAAATAATTTACACCGTTCTAGTAATTTAGATAATGATGATAATAATAATAACAGTAATAGTAATACTAATAATAATAATGATAATACTAATAATAATAATAACAATACTAATAATGATAATAATATATTAATAATAATATTAATAATATAACAGTAATTAAACAATAATAATGATTATTAATACTTATACCACTGCACTCCTTTAAAAAGAATAGGGAAGAAGAGAGGAGAGAAAGGAGATCGGTGAGGGAAAAAGGGGTTTACCGGCGGTCGCGACGGTCCGGCTGGAGGTGGCGGCGCGCTGAAGGGGCGGTCACGCGCGGAAGGACGGAGCGGCTGGGTGCGGTCAGCGCCGGGCTTGGGCAGCGCGCTAGGCGACGAGCCAGCGCTCACGCGCTCACGCCGGCGGCCGACGGTGACTTGGACGGAGGACACTGCGGAGTACCGGAGGTGAGGTGCGGGACCAGGCTCAGCACGGGGTTGCTGCGGTGGCGCAGCGGAGTCGGGGCTACGCCTGGATCTGGCCGGCGGAGGGCGGCGCTCGTGGAGAGGCGCTGACCTGCCACCGGTCGGCGAGGGTCGTGGCCGAAGGAGGCTACAGCGGGTGGTTCGACGCTCGGCCAGGAGTCAGGCGCAGTCTCGCCGTAGGTGTGGCGAGGTGCTTGGGGCTGTCGTGCCCAGGCGGACTTCGGCGGCCGGAGGCGAGGTAAGGGTTTCAAATTTTCTTTTGGGTGTGATGGTTTTGGCGGTGTGGGCGAATTTTCGGCGATGGTGCCAATGATGGTGATAGGGTTACTGGGTTTGGAGAAGAAAGGAGGAGGGGTTGTCGTAGGTGGCGGTGATGGCAGCGGGGATGGACGAAAGTTGGTGGTGATCGGGTTGAAGGTGGCGAAGGGGATGATGACGATGGCAACGGTGGTGGTGTCGGTGGTGTTGGGGTCTGGTCGGGTAGATGGAGGTGGTGGCGAGCATGGTGGTTCTGGTGGAGTGCTGGCGCTGTACGGCCCGGCCGAGAGATCGAGGATGGGGCACGATGAAGGCAGGGCTGTGGTGGTTTTGTTGGCCGGGAGATGGGTTTAGGGTTTTAGGATTTTTGATTGGAATTGGCCATGTCGGGTTGGATGTGTCGTGTCGGAATATCGGGCACGACACGAATAATTGTACTGAAGCTGGAATAAGATTCACAGACACGATGCACGCTGGCTTGGGTTGGCACGGACACGATACACGCACGTGTGGAAAAATAATTTTGGAAGAATTTGTGAATGGTAGAAATATATGGATGAGTACCTCTCCTTATATAGGAGGTGAGAATTCCCAGTTGGATAAGGACTTGCAATAGTTTAAACCCCGATGGATAATTTCATCTTTTTATTTAAATTGATTTAGAATTTAAGCAATCAAAATCAAAATCAAATCGGTCTAGATAAACTTCCTTTAATTTAAAGTAAAATCTTTTCCCAATTTAATTTATCAAAATAATTCAAATATTAAATACAACAAAATTTTAAATATCTTTTCCATAAATATTAAAATATAGCATTAATTAATTTCAAAAATAAAAAATATTACTTAAATAATAAATCATAAAATAGCTTTTATAATTAACAAAAATATGTTAATAATAAATTCCAAATTTTGCAAAATATTTGGAACACATTTCATATAGCCCAAAATTTTCAAATCCCTACTTATTTTTAAACAACGAACAAAATAACTCTTTTATACAAAATAAAAATATTTATCATATTATTTTGAAAACTAAAATTCTTCTATATAAATAAAATCTCTAATAAAAATATTTTACAAAAATATGTACCTCGCACATATTCGCACTCGACGAGACATACGAAAATGCGAATTCGTACGCGACGTATAATACGACTATGCGACGCACAAATACCAAGTAAAAATTTTAAATACTCAATTTATAAATATTTAAAGTAGAAATTTAGGGGGTTTACAACTAACATGTTGAATAATATTACATAAGTATATAATTATGTAATTAGGACAATAATTTAGTAAACAAGATAATTAATTAGTTTATTTTATTAGTTTTTACTAATTAGCTGATATTTAATATGATAAATTATTTTTATCTAATCATCTACTTAAAGTTAGTTGTTTAATATTAATATAAATAATAATTTATTAAAAAACATAAATTTTATTTAATATTATATGTACTTTCATACTTACTTTTTTAGCTAGACAAACAAGTTTTAGGATTTGGAGGGAACAAAAAGGTGCATGAATTCCATGTACTTTTTCACCTTGAAAGTACAATTACAGTTTTTTATTACCATTTACCAAATATGTCCTAAATCAAATTCAATTTGGCTTAGAGACCAACATGATTGTAAAAAAAAAAAGTATATGAGTTATTAATTTTAATATATGAATCTCAAAGCAATATTGAACAATAGGACCAAGAACATAAGCTTTTGGTATTAGTTTACAGGTCGGTACTTTAATGACCACATCGACACGGTGCATTACGCTAAGTCAATTGACTCGAAGAAGCATCGGTTCGATTCGAACAAGTATCAAAATGATTCAATGAAGTATTAGTTGAGTTTCGTTTCATGTGCAGGCTTTACGTTGAGTTTTTTAGATTGATAATTTGTCCTATCGCAACTGAGTCCGCCAAGTTAAGAAATGATCGTGCAACAAAGTTAAGAAATCGAGTTGAATCAACTCGATGGACCCTTCTTTCCTACTCCGTCGTACCCTTGTATGCTAATGATTTTGTAAAGTCCATGTGCATGGTTCGGATAAATAGAAGCTGTAGTGTATGTTGAACACTAAGATAGAACATTGAATAACTATAACGAAATATGCATCAAGTGCACGAGTCGTATGCGGACATCGAATAAGTTAATAACTGAATCAAGACGTGCATCAAGTACACGACTCAGAGAACATTTAATACTAAATCGTAGAACATTGAATGACTATATATTCAAGTGCATCAGTGCACGAGTTATAGAACATTGAACACTAACTCGTATAACATCTAAGGATATATTGAGGCGTGCATCGGGTGCACGGATTGGAGGACATTGAACACTAAGTCTTGTAACATCTGTAATGCCTATATCTCGTATTACGTATTGGGAATACGTGTACGTATTTCGGACTCGTATTTTTGGTTTGACATAATTAGTTAGCCTTGGGTTTTATTATGCATATTGCATTAGCATGGTTCATCATGGCATTGCATTGGCTTGATTTGGTTCGGTTTAGTGGGTTTGGCTTGGTTTGGTTTTATGTGGAGAACCACTCTCACCTACCACCACTCCCCACCATAAATATCTATCCCACTATCTCTCTTCCATTATTACTCATTACTCATTTTCTTCTTCTCCATCTTTACTTCTCCACCTACCAGGAGAGAGGGAGAGCTTAGGCAAGTGCATCTTGCTTCATGGAGGAACCCTATTTTATTGTTCCATTGTCTCTCTTATGTGTTTCTAACCCACTTTAGTACTTAGCATTTTTTATTTCCATGGTTAAATTCTTGTAAATCTAGTTTTGTGGTATTTTTGGATTTTCTTGGGTTTGATCTGTTTAACCTTGTTATTTCCAAGTTTTGATGGTTCCATGTTGTAGAGAATTTCGTTCTACCCCATTTTGACCTATGGAAATCCAAATTTGGACTCCTGTGGGAAATTGGGTGGTGTGGAGAAGCCATGGTATTTTTTATGAACTTCTTCCCCGTAACCTCCGGCAACTCCTCCTTTCCTTTCCGAACGGCCGTGGCTCTCCAACTTCGGTAACTCCTTCCCCTTTCTTCCTATATAAACCACCATTTCCCACCACCATATTCACCACCATCTCTTTTTCCTCCAAATTCTCCAAGCCCTAGCCTTCCCCCACCCGATCCCGGCGAACCCGACCTCTGGCCGGCGCACCCCTTCCGTAGCCGGCGCCCCGTCGCCCGCCGTTCCCGGGACCGCCCGACCCCCTCCTGTGCGAGTGTCCGGCCCCGTTACGCTGCTGACCGGTGTTTCTCTGTCTCCGGCGAGCTTCCGAACGTGACCCGCTGTCCGATCCATTCCCGAGAATTATCCCGCGGCTCCCCGACCAACGGATATTGGGTAATTTTTGTGTAATCACAGTAGTTCGTCCCTCCCTGGTGTCTGTGATGATAATTTTGGTTCACAAATTTCTTCGAAAATTTGGTTTTCGGTTGCGTGCTTGGTTTCGGAAATTTTCGAAACCACTGTTATATGTTATTTCTGTGGTTTTCTGGATTTCTGTGTGTTCTGTGGTTTCTTTGAGATATTTCGGAAATTCCGAGGGAGTTGGAAATGATTTCTGGAACTTTCGGAAAAGTTCTGTTGGTTGCTGTGATGTTTCCAAGATGGTTTCGGAATTTCCAAATAGTTTCGGGTTTTCCGAATACGTCTCGTGTAAGCCCTTGACCCGAAATTCCTATTTTATCATTATTATTCTTGTTAAATAATTATTTAGATAGAAATATTAATAAACCAATGTATTGAGTATTGTGAAATTATTAAGCTTTTTGTAAATAATAAGGTAACAGGGGGCTTTCCCTAAATATTTTTCCCTAAGTAAAAGGGTGTGATTCTTAATAAAATACAAAGAGAGGGACTGGATTGCAATTTTCCAGTTTAAATTTAAAACGGCCAACATGATTTGAATCCCTGAGAGAGATGATTTCGAACCCTGCTTGAATAGAGATTCAGGGATTCGATTCTATCTCTCCAACCTCCCCAGAACCCTAGTATATAATCTATGGATCAACCTAGCCTTGCCTTTCCCCGAAACCCTAATTTTTCCTGCCGTCTAGTTCCCTGCTCTACGATCGAAGAACACCTCGAAGCCTTTTGGAAGCAACCAGCTACTCGACAGGTAAATGTCCTGACCTTCATAGTCGAATTTGTTATTTTAATCCATTGATAGGTTGCTGTCGATTTTTTGAAAACAAATCTAAGGAGAGAGTGGTGGGTGTTTGTTCATATGCCCAGACCAAGGGCCTAGAAAGGGTAATGTAAGGAAGAACTGGGAAGAATCATATGGTGTCAGGAAGAAAGGACAAGGGGGGTACAGGAACCAGATGCAAGGACAACACTTGTAGCAAGGCTTTTGATTGTTCAATAACTATTGGAGGTTGTGGCTTCATATCAAGGCAGGGTAATCCATTGTGCACATGAGTACTTTCACATGTCTTAACACCCATGTGAACCACCATTGTGTCCCATGGACACTAGCTGGAACCTCTTGTATCAGGGTTACATCCTAGTGTACTTGAATAGGAAGGGATACTCATATACCTGTGTGTGTTAAAGGTGCATCCATTCGTGAGTTTTAGTGTCAAACTAATATCAGATTGGGTGTGTTAAGTAACTTGGTATCTGCAGTCAGTCATAACAGGTTATAACTATATAAAAGTGTGGCTATCCAGGGTATCAGATATGAGATATCATGTAGGGACAGTTGGGGGTCCAAGGGATGGGGCATAGAAGCATCAATAATATTCAAGATCACAAGACTACACAGGATAAATAGTGGGGCACACAGTGTACCTGAGCACTGGCCATTAGCCAAGTGCTCGAGACAGGCCACTCTAGACCAGCCCAGATGGTTGCAGACTAAAATGTACAGGGAGTACACCATGTGGCCTCCTGAAATTCCAATATAGGAAGGGGGTGACTGTGGACTGTTCAGAGCTAAGGGGGAAGTTGTACAATAGAGTATAGGATTGTATTCCAATGGATACTTAGAAACAGTTTACTGACTTAGTTGTTTCACCTCTGAGCTGTCCACTACATTTATGTTCAGCCCACTTCTTTTGATGTGTCCATTATATACACTAGGTAGTCAAATTCGTATCTGCCTAGCCTACTTGATCCAATTCCTTGTAATAAGTGACATATCATATGAGCCTATTGTTCTGTCCAACCTCCCCATTGGTAGGACCTGGATATCCATTAGCAGCCAATCCTTAGACCTTGGTATCATTTGATGTGTTAGGTTGAGATTGTTTCAGTCACTGTTTGCCCCAGGTTTTCAGTCTGGGAATAGCTACTGCCAAATCCAATTTGATGCATCAGTACTGCATAGCCTAGTGTACTAAAGTATCATTTCCTAGTTCTGGACTAAGGGTTCATTCACATGACTTGTTATGGGGTTAATGTTAGTTCTTAATGTAGTTATATGCCAATGCAAATAGTTAGTCCATCTTCTTCCAAAATCTGTATGAGACACACCACATTCATCACCTACCTCTGTCCCATGTGACAGTGCAATTAGTTGTTTGTTATCATCTCTTGACTGATGTGTACAGGCTGTAGCAGGACAGATGTACGAAGGTTCAGTTCATTGAGTGTCAAGGGTTAGTATAGGTTTTGAGATATCTGGAAATGCCATGAGGTATCAGTTAGAGCTCTGTTATTGCCTCTAACTCAATAACTGGGTTTAGAGTAGTAACATGAAGGTTGTAAGGTCAGTTTGAATATCCTGTGTTAGCCAGGAAACCATATGTGAAGAGTTAAAGGATCTGTATGGACAGAGAGTTGAGTACAGGCTTGAACATGAAGAGAGTTGGGGTGAAGACCTTGACAAGCATTCCAAACACACCTAAACTCTTGGGAATATGTGGCAAAGTTTCCATAGTCATAGATATATACATACACATGTGTTTTCTACCTTAGTATAGATAGTTTTGGTTTTTTGGACTTGATTTAGGATTGACCTTACCACATATTGACCTAGAGTCTTAATAACCAAATAGTTGGCAATTTTGTACTCTCAAATTGTATCTTGATCTTATTAATTCATAAAACAGGTTCATTGGACTCTTGACTCGACACTTGGTCGTGCCAGCAGCTCAGGACCACAGGCAAGTATACCTTGCCTTCCTCTACAGTTTTACTTACATGCACTTTCTTTCGTTTTTCAGTCATTTGATTGTTTATGGACATGTACTTTTCGTGTTATTTTCTGTGGAGTTGTTTTTATTGTTTATAGCCATGTTCATGTTTTGGCCTTGTGTTTCATATTTGGAGTTCTCGTCAGTACCTTGCTTGAGTCGTGTCATAGAACGAGTACGTGTAAGTGAACTGCTAAATCCTTGACATTGTTTTCTTGGCACCAGAGAGTCCACACTCGGGACGAGGGTGTTTTCCTTGATCTGTTTACATCCGTGAGTCCACGCTAGGGACTAGGATGTCGATTACTTGTACCAGAGAGTCCACACACGGGACGAGGGTGATGACTTGACTTGACTTGTACCAGAGAGTCCACGTTCGGGACGATGGTGTTTACATCAGAGAGTCCACACACGGGACGAGGATATAGTACTTGCACCAGAGAGTCCACACTCGGGACGAGGGTGCCTTGCCGTGAACTAACCAGAGAGTCCACACTCGGGACGAGGGTTAGTACTAACCAGAGAGTCCACACTCGGGACGAGGGTTAGTGTTTAGTTCAAACCCGTGAGTCCACACTCGGGATGAGGGTTTGGTTTCTTCTATTGATCTCGTGATTATCGTTCAACCGGCAGTTCATTTATACGTAGTTGTTCTAGTGTTCGTGTTCGTGTTCGTGTCTGTGTTCGTATTCGTGTTCGTGTTCGTAGTCATTTGTCTTGTTCTTGTTCTTGTTCTTTCTTGCTTATTTTCTTGCGTATGATAAAACTGTTAGATAGGCATGTATATTATGTATCTTGCTATGTCCTCTGAGGACCTGATGATCTCCTCAGGTTTAGTGATTGCATGGAGTTAGCTAGTAGTTCTGGATGGCGGAGGATTTGCGGTTCTTGCGGGATTCAGGTACCGTTATTGTGCTTATTATCCGCTCGTGCTTTCATAACTTATCATGAGTTATCCTGTTTCTTGATTCAGTTTTAGACTCTTGTTAATTCCTTTAGAGTCTTATCGGGCATTTATGCTAGTGGGCTGCAGACCACGACCCATAGTGTTCATTCATGTTTCATATTCTTATTGTGGATTGAGATATAGATTTGTTTGCCATGATTTGGCAGTATACCATAGCCTTGACAGCGTTTACGTATTCGAGTCGGGCTGGAGTCCGCTCGATACGTAGCTGGGCTTGCTCACGGACTCGCATCCGAAAAGCGGGTGCGGGTCGTGACATCTCGGGAACGTAATTTTTCTGTATATAAATTCATATATATTTGGTTCTCTTGATTCGGGACTTATATTGGAGTTTGTTGGCAAATTTCCCAGTTTTGGGTTATCCCAAAAATAGAGGGAATGCTGCCGAAATTTTTATAAAATTATATAAATGGATTTCAAATCGGTTTTCAAAATATTTATAAATTAGATTTTTGGGCGACGACCGTATAGGTCAATGGGCCCTTAGCGAAATGCAAACGAAACCGGCATTGTTCCGGACGTTGAGGCATTAGCTATTTTTTTGACGATTGGACCAATATCTGAGACTCATAAATAAATTCAATTTAATTTAAATTATTATTTTGTTTTGTAATTAAATTGTAGGATAATTTTTAGAGACTAACCAGAGTTTTCTTCTTATTTAAATTCATGTAAAATGGTCTGTAAAGAGCATAAGCCCAGTTTTCTTTTCTTTCTCTGTGGTTTTGTAATTGTGTAGTGTAGTTTAGGTTCTTTTGGTTTTCTGGTTTCGTTAGTTATCGATAAACGCGTAGAATGATAAATTGGATATTTTTAGTTTTCTCACATTAAGTTAACAATAAAATATAAGTTTGTATTATTTTAACAAACTCACATTTTTCTCATTTAAAGAAAAATCTAGTTTTATATATATATTATATAAAAATACCAAGTTTTGCCAAATAACATGTAAATACCATTTTTCCAATAAAATATTAAATTGACTTTTCCTTCATAAATTAATTAATAGTAAATTGCATCGATAAGCGTGTTTCAGTAGTATAATTGTAAATAACATAAAACTGGACTAGGATCAATTTTAGAGATTGTAACTAGCACATCTAGCATGGCAATTTTGGAAATCTAAGGCAGACTTCTCGATTGTAGGATTTCGAGGACAAGTCTGAGTTCAATCCCGGTGACATTCCAATCCAGTCATAAATCAAAGGCAAGTACATTTTGTGTTAGTTTACAATTATTTAGTAATCGTTTTAATGCAATTTTAAACCACGATGCAACACGAAACTCTCTCTGAGAGCACTGACTGTAACTCCTGGAACTATTGTAACTGTTTGGGGACTGGGGGAGTAGTGTAATGTGTATGACCACATCTAAATTACTGTAACAACTGTGCGAGCTTATCCCTCTTACACACGGGGATAAGCCATATCATTCACTGTACAACCCAAGCCGGTCATATTCATTACCTATTCACATCACAATATTTTAACTGTTGGAGAACTGTTTATTTTTAAATTGTTTAAAAGTGCATGATTCTATTATTATTTCAATTGTCAAATTAGCATGAATTGTACTTTGCTCTCTCCTGACTGGAGACCCAACATTTTTAGGTATCACTGATGATGCTTTGTTCCGCGGTATTTTCCCAAGATCCCAACTAGAGGACGATGATCTCGAGACTGATGAGCTGGTTGCCTAGATTTTCTTCTTCTTTTATAATTCATGATGTTTGTGGAAAACAATGTATTTCAGATGTATCTATTATTTTGTTGTAAAAAGTTTTAAACTATTCGAATTATTAAAGTTGTGGCAATTAGACTGTGTTATTTATTACCTGCATGAGTGATACAGCTTACTGCCGCCGTCTCAACAACGGTGCAGGCTGGGCATGATCCGATTCGACCCAAGAAATTGGGACCGGGTCGTGACAATGACCTACGGGCCATCGTTCAGAACATTGGTTGGAAGTATGAAATATGAATCAAGGTGATAATTTTTGTATTCGGATTTAGACTATGCTTGTGTCTTTATGGTTTTCTTAATTGTTCATGCATATTGCATGGTTTTCTTTATGGTTTCTTAACATGTGCACGGGTTTTGGGTTTCCTTGAACGAGATAGGCTTCGGGCACCGAGACCTTTCCTCCTAGGGGAAATTTGAGGTGTTATTAAGAACGGTATTTGCGGGACCTCCAATTGGGCTTGCCACCCATACTAACAGTACACGTCGTAAATACGGATGCTGCGAATATTCGATGGGCTAGCTACACATATGCAAGAAATGCCCTTTACATCGAGGCACACTCGTCCAATATGGTTTGGAATGTCGGTGACCATTATATAGTTAGTAGGCATGCTAATGTTGTCTGCTTGCAAGCTTAGCCATTTGGCCGCGAGGATGTGCACAAACATTATGTTTATATATTTTATGAGCCTAACAATGTCTAGTGCAGGGACACAAAATTTGACACATTTATATTAATTATCTTGAACATGACTATTCACCTTGCAACAGTGCAAGGGTGAGTCCATCGGATCGGTATGAAGCCGTTGCGAAGCGACATGGTATACATGCTTTCCTACTTTCATAATATGCCATGAAACCGATCCTAAGGCAAGTGGGTTTTTCCGCTCACCAGTTGTAACACCCAGTTTCTGAAATGAGGGTAATTTTGAAAATTTGTATTTAAATTATTTAATTATGGTATTTAGTTTAATAATATGATTTTTGGTGATTTTAATAATCTTTAAACTATTTAAAAATTAGTTGAGTTGAGACTTGTGATTCTAGGTGTTTTGCCAGTGAACAGTAGAGACTGCGTACCCTAGAGCCTAGCCATGTGATTAGGGTGTATTTTTGACAATTAAGATTAATTTGGAATTATTATTATTATTTATAATTAATGTGATTTTCTAGTGATTTTAGAATAATTGATTTATGGTGTTTTGTGACTTTGACTTTTGTTGACCTTGTGGACTAACCTAGTGGCTAACCTAGGTCCAGACATCTTGGTTAGGTTAGGAAACCCTAGTCTGGCTTATGTTAGTCATTTCAAGTTAATTGGAATTGGTTTGGGGCTAATCGGATTTAGTTTGGTCTAAGAATGGCTTGTGAAGTCTTAAGCCATAATCATGACTTAAACTAGTTAGGACTCAACCCACTAGCTAAAACCCTAGATCTAAACCCTATGGCCAGCCATATGACAGCCCCTCTCTCTATAAATACTCTCCTAGGGATTAGGGCTAGCCTCTCTCTCTTAGGGTTCATCAAGTTTTAGAAAGAGGTAATGTTCCATCTTCATAAATTCATATTAAATCCAAATTAGGTCCTTTTTCCTTCAAACAAATTCCTATAGGCTCTAAATATTATGCTCTTACTGTTGGGATTGAGTTTTGACAGGGAGCAATCAATTTGGAAGAGTTTTGGTGGGTTGAGAAATCCTTCTCTTTGAGGCTTTTTGGGAGTTTGTACACCTATAGGTATAATCCTCTCTAATCCATTATAAATTCTGTAAAAATCATTTCTAGGTTGCCCTAACCCTAGCCAAACTGTAGAAATAGGGTTCCCTAAATTTTCGTGTCGTTTCGTGTCCGTTCTGGACACGTACAGTGCACACTGCTAGGTGTTTGATGAAATGCCCCAATGGGCATTTCGTGTGGTTTTTGGTGTTCTGTTTGAATAGGAATTTATGATTTGGTCTTGCTTACACATTTCTGTGCTTGGTGTCGTGTCTTAGTGCTGCGTCGAGTCCACACAGACACGGGAACACGCGGGTGCACCGCGCGCGCGCGCGCAGATTTCTTGCCCTGCTGCTCGGGGTCTTTTGCGCGCAGGACACGCCACGTGGACGTGTGATTTTGGACACACACCTTGGGGCAACCACTGACACCACGTGTGTCAAGTTGCACGACCTATCGTGTCGTGTCGGACACACACGAGCACGTGCACGTGTTTTGTACTGTGCAGTTTTCTATTGAAAACGTGCACTGACACGCGTGTCTTGTGTCGTGTACGCGCGACTTGGACACGATTCAGGGTGTCCAGTCGATAGCCCTAGTCTAGGTGAACACGTGTACCAATTCTCGTAGGTCATGTCGCTGTGTGTCGTGCACACGATCGACACGAACACGTGCACGACGCTTGGCTGTCACTGAGCCTGTGTTTTACTGTTTTGTGTATTTATTAACTGGACACGTTTGTGTCCACTTCTGTGGACACAAACACATCATGTAGCATGTGTACATTGTGCTTAATAGTTACCAACCTTTACTTTGCTATTTTTAATTTGATTTTTATAGTTAAATGTCAATTTTCCCTTTTCATAAAAACCTGTAATTTCCCTGTTTACTGTTTTTGGTTCCAGTTTTGAAAACTGAGATTTGGACATCAATTTAACCTGTTAGACACTGTTGTTACATGTAATTTAACCTATAACATGTTCTCCTATGTATATGCTAATAGTGTGTCGGTTTTGGGACTGTTTTGTTGATGTTTGGGTCTCAAATCTGAGTTATCCTGAAGGGATAAACAGTTGAGTGATTTATCACTAATCTTGAGTTTTATTGGACTATTGTTTCAACACATCAATCAGAGTTAGTTGTTAACTGTTATGTTAGGGGGGGAGGTTATCAAACCTGGGAATGTGATGTTGGGTGATTTATGGAGTAACTGAAATTATAGTGTAACCTGAGTTTTGTTAACTAATTGCCATCCCTTCCTAAATTGTTAAATCTGAATGTTAATGTTTAAAAAGCTGAGTTTTAGTTCAATGACAACCTGAGAATTAACTCCTTCACTGTAGAACTAAAATCTGAGAATTCCTTTAGTATTCCTTGTCACTGTTTTAATTGATTGAGGATTCACTATTGGACTGTTATGTGGGGTGTAATCCAATGTCAATACCAGCTTGTTTCTTAACTTTTAATGTATAAAAAAAAAAATCCTGAGATTGCATTTTACTATGACTGTTTTGAGATTAAGTTTAAAACCTGAGTTGGTATTGCACTGTTTCACTATAAACCTGAAATTGAATGTGATTCCCATGTTGCAAACATGAGATTGGTGGTTGGCATATTTTATGATTTGGTGGTGGCTTAAAACTGAAATGTTATATGAGATTTTGAGTTAACATGTAAAATCTGAATCTGGGTTTGAGTTATGCCCTTCCCTTCTCACTGTTTTGCCACACACACTCATGTCACTGTTTCCTCACATTTTCTCACTGTTTCACATCACTGTTAGCCTAAATCTCTCACACACTCACTTGACACTTGAGTATCATTGTATCCCTCTCTCCTTTCCTTCCTTTGTATAATGGTAGGTTCCTATAAATAGGATTGTGTGTTAATGTATATATGTATATGATATAATGTGTTATATATTATGATATAGAGTAGAGTGATATTGTAGATTAGTACCATATGTATCCTATATTAGGTTGTATGATATGAATGCATGGGTATGATTAGATATAGATATTGAAATGGTGTTGTTTAGCATGGTTGCCTATTGGCATATGGTATAGTCTTTTGGCCTATGGCTATGGTTGTGGTTGGTGTGTGATTGCTAGACTAGGCTTGGTTAGGCCTAGTGAGACTTATTAGACTTGTTGGGTCAGTCTTGATCTAGTTGACCTAGTTTGACTAGTGTAGTTGACCAGAGTTAACCAAGAGTTGACTTTGGCCTAGATTGACCTAGACAGCATGCAGATGCATTGTACATTCATATATCACCCTCTGTATACATCTTGACTTGTGTTGCTCTAACTAGGAGTCAGGTACCTCATCTCGGACAGTACATTTTCACAGCTATTCAGATACCAGGCGAGTACATTCTCTGATCATTTCATAACTTGCTTAGAATTATATTCCTGCTCTAGTTTACTTTATTTGATGCTGTCACGATATTATCACGGATTGATACTATATGGATCCTTGCTTGAGATGTTATCCCCCTCGGGAGCATCGGATACATTGTGCCATGTGTTTCATGTACATCGTGTATTCCTCGCTCTCTTGTTATCCATGTTTATCATGTGCTTCATGCTCGTTCGTGCTTGCTCATGTACTCTCATGTGCTATCATGATCGGTCGTGTTTCCCATGAATCTCATGTATAACCTATACTTCATGTGCACCCTTCGTGGGCTTTCGTGTGGAATTCATGTGCACTCAGTTCTCTGAGCCCCGTGAATACTTCATGTATACCCCTCTATGGGCTTCATGTGAAAACCATGTATGTAACATAACCTGTCTGGATCCTTGTGTATTGATTGGGGCTTGGGGGAGTATAAATAGTCATGTGAACAATTCCAAAGTAGAATAGCCATGTACACCTCTTTAGTATAGCCATGTGCAAATCAAGCCGTTCACATGTCGACTTTGTACTCTAAATCACTAGTCACTGGTAGCTCTCTACTTATAGTAGATATTTCTATTACAGTTCTCTTCCTGTTTACATCATGTATCTTCTTTCAGTTTCATGTATCGTACTCTCTTGCATGTTTATATTTTCTAACCTGTTATGATCTGCGTGAGATGTATTGTGCTCGCTCCCGTCCTGACTGGACCTGTTGAAAATTTTACAGAGGATGATGAGGAACACTGCACCCCTTACTTTGGAGCTTGCCTAGATGACACTCGTGACCTGGACCCCTGGGGAGGTTCAGGCAGCTGCTGAGGATGGCACCCTTGCATAGTATTGTTAGCTTAGTCTGTTCTCTTTTCATGTTTAGTTGTCTTTTCCATAGTTGTATAATTTAGAGATATTGAGACTGATAGATGTTGAGATTTGTATTCTTTTATTGTGCCTCAGTTGAGGAGTTTTTTTATCTATTTCCATTCGTGCTACATTCTACCTTAGTTTGTGATTGAGTTGTACCTCTGTGTTGGACTCTTTTTGGAGAGTATTACATGTTAGCTAGTTATAGTTCATGACCTAGAACAGCGTTCTACCGCCGACACTGCGGCGTAGGCTGGGCGCTGTTACGTACTCGTACCCTTTCGGTGGTTGCGGATCGTGACACCAGTACAAGACGTGTAATGATACCCCACCCTCCTAGGTACGAAGCGACTTGGACATGTTGAGGCGTCAGGGCTCGGACTTGTAACATGAAGATGTTCGGCCGAGGATGCTATCTAGATATAGAAGACATGATGTATGCAACGACAAAATCCTTTTAGTTAGAGAGATCATGAGTGTTGTAAGTCAATTTGGCATATTCATTGAGACTATTGAAAGCCTTTGTAATCAGCTTCATTATCAATAAATATATTGTTTCATATATTTTGTTTTAACTTCAATATGACTCAGTTTCTTCCACTGTAAATGTTTTAATTTGAGATAACCATAAATAATTTATCATCTTGTCTTGTACGAGTGCAACTCCATACTCATATGACATCACGTCCCAACGAGGACGATCGATTTTGCAAAAATAGCGTACGACATCACGTTCCAGCGAGAACGATCGATTCGGCAAAAATCGATACGAGGAAGAACGATTCTGCGGAGTCGGGACGTAACATGTACGCTTTGGTAGGTTGTTTGTGATTATGGTTGTTCCTGTTTAACTTTTTGGAAAACAATCACAAAAGTTATTTGTAATAGTAATTTATTAAAAAATTGAAAATTTTAGTTTAATTTTGAGACAACTTATGGTGCAAAAGTGTAAAATTGTTGTCATAATATACAAAAATGCTATTTGGCTCCCAAATTTTTTGGGTGATATCATCTCCCATTATGTGGCAGATGATATGGTTGCTGACATGATAGCTGACATGGCAAAATTTAACAATAAAATTAATATTAAAATTAAAATTAATAGTAAATTAATATATTAACATTAAATTAACATGATAATTAACATTAACATTAAAATTAAAATTAAAATTAAAATTAACATTAACATTAACATTAACATTAACATTAACATTAATATCAATATTAACATTAATATTAATATTAACATTAACATTAACATTAAAAAAATTGGATAATTAATTTTTTGGATTAAAATTTGCCATGTCAGCTGTTATGTCATCTGCCATGTCAGATGTCACATAATGGAAGATGGCATCACCCAAATATTTTGGGAGCAAAATAGCATAGTTGCAAAATATATCTATATTGTTTTATTTTTCAAAAAAACAATATCAATCCCAAATTTCAAAGTAAGCCCAACTATTTCAAATTCGTAAAATGTTATGATAAAATTCTCATAAGTTAAGGGGTTATGTCTTGTTAGGCCATACTTTAAATTCCGTCAACTATCGTGCAAACTCGGATTACTATGTGGGAGTCAGTCCAAGGCTTCAAATATTATTACAAGGGGAGGGCTTAAATGAAAAACTCCGTAACAAAAGAGAATCGCCAAGTAGTGGCGTACGTTAGCGCACGAGCAACGAAAGGAAGGGAGTTGAAGTCGGAGCAGACTAGGGGTGAGCATCGGTTCGGTCCGAACCGAACTGAAAAAATTAAAACCGACTCAAAATCGAACCGACCAAATCAAAACCGAACCGAACCGAATTAGTTCAGAACCGAACTTGAACCGAACCGAATTGGTTCGGTTCATCGGTTTTTCGGTTTTATATATATTATATATATATATATATATATATATATATATATATAAATAATATATATATATATATATCTATATATATATATATAAATAATATATATATATATATATATATATCTATATATATATATATATATATATATATAAAGTTATAAACCGGTTTACAAGTTCGGTTTTCGGTTCGGTTCGAAAACCGAACCCAAAAACCGAAAACCGAACCGAAAATAAAAAAAAAACCGAACCTTCAAACCGACAACCGAACCGTTTAAAAAAAAATCGAACCGAAACCTTATTTCGGTTCGGTTCGGATCGGTTTTCGGTTTTCAACCGAGTTTTGCTCACCCCTAGAGCAGACCTTCACAAAGTGGGTGATTCTGTGGGTTCGATGCCAATGGACGCGTTGGGGACCACCTCGTGGCAGTGCGTATGTGCGGAGGGGCGACACGTCACCACGTGCGTCAGTGCGGCCCCGTAGGCAACCGTTGAATGTGCGTCGGCCGTGGGGACCACGACACTTTTATCTCGGCCTGTTGCGTGGGGCCCGCACAGCTAAAAACTGTGGTAACGGCTGCTGAGGTCCTCGCTCTCTCAGAAGGCGGTTGCCGCCAGCAGCGTTTCGGTTCTTCCAAGTTCCAAAGAGTGGGATAGGAGGGTTGGGTCCCACTTGACAACCAAAAAAGAATCTGAACCGTTGCGACCACGAAGGGAGCCTTGTTAACGATTCCGCAAAACGGAAAGACTTCGGAACAGCAAAAGTACGTTTTTTTTTTTCTTTTCTCCTTCTTAACTTAATATAAATAAAATATATTTAAAAATTTAATCAATTATTCGAAAAAAATATTTTTAAATTTGATTAATTAAACACATTTCTAACATATTTTTTTGATCAAAATTTTTAATAACTTATTCGGGTGATTGCTAACAAGGGTAAAGAGTGGAGACAACTATTTATTACTGTTTTGAGTGGCACCCCATTTTTGTTTACCATATTTATAGTGCACCCCATAAGTTTACAACAATGTAAGGTACCCTTCACTTTTGACGGTTTCCGTCCAATATGGACGGACAACTGGGTTGACCCAATTTTTTGTCAAAAATACCCCTGACCTGTTGTCTTTTCACCGTGTCTCTCGCCCCCCCCCCCTCGCCGTTGCCGCCCCCCCTCCCCGACCTCGCCGCTGTAACCCCTCTTCCCAAAATTTTTATAATATATTTTATTTATTTATTTGAATTAAATGGTGATTTTTAGAATTTTTATAAATAATTACTTAGCTAATTATTACGGTAGATGACTTTAGCCATGACAGAGTTTGATGTGCATGGTGACTAGAGATCGTGGCACGAATAGTGCGATGGCATGCTTTGACTAGAGTATTAGCCCTGGTAGGGAAGACCGAGCTATAGCGATGTCCTAACTAGGAAAACCAGGCCAAGTTGCGACTTAACCATTACCGAGGACTTATTTATTTATTATTTATATTATTGAGTTTTAGGGAACCCGGTGGTACCGAATTAGTCCATATAAGACCTAAGGCAAGCCCATGTAATCATGCGGGACATACGATGACATGCGTGTTGATGTATTTTGGTGAGTGGGTGGTTTTCCGTTTTAATGATTTAATAAATATTTATAAGTATTCATAATTAAATATTATAAATATTATTATTAGTGTTATCCAGTGACTTTTGTAGAAAATAGGTCCTCGTGTATTTTGGAATTTTTAGACTGTAAATAATGGTGTATACACCATCATTGTTTTATTGAATTTCGATATTGTCATTATTATCATTTTATTGAGGTTATTCATATATAATATTATTTATTATTACTGGTTATATTATTTTTGTCAATAAATGTTATATATATATATACACACGTTCATATTATAAAAATAGGCTCTACATAGGAATGATACTATTGGATTTGTTTAGAATTTTTATGGAGTATCCAGTGACTTTTGTAGAAAATAGGTCATCGTGTATTTTGGAATTTTTAGACTGTAAATAATGGTGTATACACCATCATTGTTTTATTGAATTTCGATATTGTCATTATTATCATTTTATTGAGGTTATTCATATATAATATTATTTTATTATTACTGGTTATATTATTTTTGTCAATAAATGTTATATATATATACACACGTTCATATTATAAAAATAGGCTCTACATAGGAATGATACTATTGGATTTGTTTAGAATTTTTATGGAGTATATTATATTAGTGTATGTATCTATATGAATATATAGATAGATATATATATATATATTTAATAAAAATAATTGAACTATTAACCCCCCCCCCCAAATCAGCCCACAGCCCACGTGAGCTGCTTGCATCCATGTGAACCGAGAGGAAACTCTCAGCCAAATGTCAGGCCGAGCCCGAGCACCGCTCGGATTTTCCGAACACAGTAACAGTATATATAGCAAGTTCGAGTGAGAGGGGTCGAGACCCAAACTCAAAACCCTAACCCCTACCTACGCCGCACGACCTCCTTCCCTGGGCGCAGCCCCACGCGCACGCGCGCGCCGCCGCTGGCCACCGTCGGCCGGCCAGGCCTCCACGGACATCGCGCACAAGCGCGGATGACGACATCAGTGATTGCAGGGAATCACCCGACTTCGTGGCACAATTCCCGTCGCCTCGTTGCGCCATTTTGCACGTCGTCTTCGCAGGTACATCGACAACATAACCCTCTCCTAATCCCTTCAATTATTTTGATTTAAGTTCCACCGTACGCGTCGTAAATCGAACCCAAAGTTGCCGAAAAACTTGTCGAAATAGGACACCTAAATCAGTCCAACGACTCTAGTTCGCGATCAGTTTTCTCCCAACCCATGCACGATTTCAAAATTCTATTTGAAGACACTTATAGACAATATATAGGAGATGGAAACCCTTCTTTTCGTTTCTGTATTCATGCATTGTGTGCCGAATAAACAGTCCCCAAAGATTAGGAAAAACCTGTTTTAAAATATTAAAAACATTGAAAAATCCCTCGATACGACGTGCGTTCCGCCAATCCGGGCGACGTGGTCGCGAACCGAAAGCATCGAAAGGTGCGTAACGGCTTCGTGGACGTGTGGGCTTTGAAGGAATTCAAATTGGTCGCGTGTGCGCGACGAATTTGATACGTATCCGTCGAAATTCACCATATCGGCCTCTGTGCAAATTTTCTAATTACTTTGTGCACGCTCGTCAGATCGAGATGAAACTCACGCCAACAGGACCGTATTTTTTTTGGTCCTGTATGCCAAGTTTGGTCCGATTCTGAGACAGTTGATTAGATCACCGTTTTGTGGACCCCACGGTCCGATTCAACGGGCGATTTTGTGTACGGTCCGTCGGAATCCAACTCTGGACATACGGTTGGGTTCGTATCATCAAAACGAATCCGTAGACATGTAGTTTGATAAATTTAGAGACCATTGACTCTGGTACGCTTTTCGGTACAAAGCGGGTCCAACGACGGACATCGTTTTGACCGAAATTACCGTTTTGCCCCCGTGTCCAGAATTGAACTTAAGGATAGGCAATTCTAGATATTTTGACTATTCTGAGAATATTGGTAATATTTATTTCAGCATCCGGAGACTGTTGTACTGGTTTGACTATTGTGGCACCCTGAGTGGTTTGGATTGTCGGTTTCACCAGCAGAGGACCACAGACGAGTACAGTTTATTGTTTGTTTTCAGTATTGATCTTTACTATACATCAGTGTTAGTCGATAGATATGTGATTTCAGTTTTATGTTGATTTATTTTTTTGTGGTGTCGGGGGAAGTGAAGTACCAACGTTGTGTGATCTGACCTTAGACCGTGTTTATTATTGTATTTATTTCTTGTAGACCGTGTAACTTTAGACCGTGTAGACCGTATTTATTATTGCATTTATTTTTTGTAGACCGTGTAACTTTAGACCGTGTAGACCGTGTTTATTATTTTATTTATTTCTTGTAGATCGTGTAACTTTAGACCGTGTAGACCGTGTTTATTATTGCATTTATTTCTTGTAGATCGTGTAGACCGTGTCGCATAATTGTTCCGAGACCGATCACATATCAAAGGTACTTTAGTCGGTCAGTTGGTGAGTATTTAATGTATTTTATTTTATGTTCTTAGTATTCAGTTTTATTCTGTCTTTCTTTATTTTATTTTATTTTATGAATCATATGTCTAAAGGCTAACCTCTGTTATATAGTCATTTTCATATATTGGAACTGCATTCAGTGAATTGTACTCGTTCCATTCCTGACTGGAAATCAATATTTTTCAGGTTAGCCGTGGATTCACTTAGCATGGGGAGATACGGGTGAACTTACAGACGAAAAGTCTAGAGACTAGCTAGATAGATGAGTTGTAGTCATTCCTATATTTGTACAAGTTTATATTTTTTTGCAAATGTAAAACTTGTGATCATTATAAATTAAATTAATCAAGTGAATGAGCATTGTCTGTTATTTTGAGCATTATGGCTATACAGCGTTCTAACCGCCGACACTGCGGCGTAGGCTGGCTTGGACACGTCTCGTATCCGAAAAGAAAAAAAAGGGTACGGGTCGTGACAAATTTTTGTGGTGGCCCATGCAGGTCTATTTTTGCAAATTATGCGAACTCGTGATAGTACTTAAGTTAGTCGTACTATTGCGAGCCTGCGACTAGGAAATGCTCATTCACGAATTAAGGATTAATTTAATTTAAGAGAATGACTAGGACTAGGAGTCCCTTATACAAATTTTACCGATGGGTAGTCTAGGCTATGCAATTTAGATGAGGGTTATTAATTATGATAGTTTGTCAAATCCCCATAGGTACACTATTACCTCTCGATATGACGCTATGACCCAATGTGGATAGATTATTCACTTGGTGAGACAAGGCTGCATAGAGTTAATGATCTAACCTTGATAAATGGTACAATTCCTTATCTTGCCTCTTTAGATATCGTCATCATATCTTAATTCGAATTGCCTATTCAGTTCCTATTTTGCCCTAAGAATTAATTATTTTTATAGGTTATCCATATACGGGCTTCGAGTTAGTTTCGATTCAAGTTTTTCCTCAAAGGCTTGAATACACATGGAATAGTTAGAATGTTTGTATTTCTTTGTCCTCAGTTATTTTTTTCCTGTTCATCTTTTATTTTAAGGGTTGTGACTGATAAATACCTACGCTTTATCTCATAGTCAACCTGTGTGAATCTCTAGAAGCTCAGGAATTTTTTACAAATATAGTTAAAGGAATGTTAGTTAACTCATAATGGTAGGACAGCAGCGCACTGTCGCCATTTATTTAAATTATGGAGACTATGGATTCACTGCAGTCAACAACGCACTGGCGAGACACGAACCCTAGAGTTGAAATTTGTTTAAGGAAATATAGGTTATAGAATGTTACTAAAAACTATGGCTAGTGGACCTCTTTTGACCGTAGTCACCCTTGTGTCAATATAAGGTAGAGTATCGGATAGCATATCACATCTGAATCACGAAACCAAGGATTTACCACAGCCAAAGTATACGGGTGGGGCATAATCTACAGTGAAATGATTTCAAATGTGATTACAAGTTTAGGATACTGTGGAGGATATGGCAATGCCATGTATGTCCCATAAGATCCAAAGCCAATAGTAGTAGAAGTTTTGTAAGTTGGATAGTATGTCTTCCGACCTAGCATTCAGTAGTCCTTGTGACTTATTGACGAGGTAATTGACTGACAATAATAGGTTTATCTGGAATATGGAATTTAGAAGTCCATAACCCATTATTTGACCAAGTTCTTATGAATAAGAAGATAGTAGGATGACCGGATAAGCAATAGCACCAGATAAGATTTTGATTCTCGTAAAACTCGAACTACCTGTGCCTCCTTTCAACAATCTTGTATAATTGTATTTTGACTATCTTGACCAACGCTGCTATTACAGCCTAGTTTTTGCAAGCTTACTCTTTCATCGAGCTTGATTCAAGGCATATGTTTATTGGGGACGCCCACTAACATATTGTCTAATCAGAATCGATGTATTACGGTCTGATCAACCGTAGTGCACCCGGTTCGCTCTCCCTCTGATTAACCTACGTGGATTGAGATGTAGATGTCTCTAGGATCTCATCCGCAACTGAATTGACAATTCCTCTTGAATTATACATTCGCCTTTGAATTACGTAATTGTATTCAGTGACATCTCCCTTGAACTCTTTATGGTTTTTATCTTTCATTGATTTGGAAAGATGAAAGCTCGTGATTGGTAAATAGAATACAGAGTATCCCCGTGGCTATAATAGTTGTATACACAAGTGTATCTACCATCGGCCAGCCAGGAGATTGAATTACTCGTTCTCCTCTCGACCCTCAAACTACTATTGGAACCTTTTAGCCATCTGAATTTGAGAATGATTAGGATTTACCTTTAGTTAAAATGCTAACCTAGGAGACTATCTATTCTCAAGGAACCAAATGGCGTGAGTCTCTAATTATTTGCTTGAAACTTGCTTTAACTAGAACCCTTGTGACAATAGTCAGGCATGTTTGAACCCAATAGAAATTTACGACTCAGTTGTTAGAAATCTTTTCATATGATGTGCCTTAGAGTTGATTACCCCGTCGATAACTCTTGTATACGGTGGACGAGTAGACCATTCTATGTTATCGACCATGTGTCATTGTACACACTCATTTTTATTTATTGAGGAACGATCCTTGACTTGACTTATATCTACCGTATTCCGTTACGCCGTGTCTTATTCTTTATTAACAAGAGTCGAGGTATAATACCCGGACTTTGGAATTCTTCTAACCTCATTATTCCTAAAACTATATCCTAGCTTCTAAGGTGGGTAGACTGTAAGCCTTCTAAAATTTTAGGATATACGAGGAGTTACGATTGATTAGAATAATTTTCATTAGGATGATAATTAGTGCCCCATAGACTTCCACTTTCCTTTTAGACCATTTTGTGTTTCCGATCATGTCATTAATATTCGGAGCACGAGACCAGTTGTTACCTTCCAACAAATTTTATATGCAAGATCTAGACGAGTCCACCTTCATATAGGTATAACATGTCCCACTCAAACACGTCCCCTTGTACTATATTTTTATGGTACGACTTTCAGGTCAAAAGGACTAGCTATGACCCTTACTATAATACCGGTATACTTCTCGACTTCAATTAGAGACTCAACCTCGACTCGAATCTTTCGATCCAATATATGTTTGTGATCTACTCGAAGCCCACTACGCACATGACGCTAGTGTGCCACTCAATTGTGTCTTCTCGTGCTACTTAAACACAGAAGTCACCGAATATGCATTTTTGGGCTTTAGGAACCTAGCTAACTAACCCGAGTGGCGACTAGTTCAACCACTTGGATCGAAATCTATTCTAGGTTATCCTAACCTAGTAGAAATAGTTTTATGATTCGAATCTTATCCAGTCAATATAGATTGAAATTCAAGGTTCATCCAACCGACGATTGATGTCCAATTAGGGAACCCATTAAGATCCAGTAAAACCTATCCATGCATACCACCATATTTGGACTTTAAAACCGAACTACTTGAATTAGGTCCATATACCTATTATGTAGTCTCCACCTCTTAGAATGCAGGGTCATTCGTAATCATTATCCCATCTACCTGGAAGTCGCGATACGATTTTGTATTACATTTATATTCCTTGCTTGTGTGTTTAAATAACCACGGAAGAGATCACAATCTTAATTTCTGAGATTCCGTTCTATTATAGAATCTTGTTTGATTAAATTCGAGAACAGAACTTCTATATTGCACGGAGTGCAAGCCTCGAAGAAACGAAGGGTTCTTCGAGTTAGCAAGTGACTTGACTAGAGTGGCCCAATCTAGTAAATAAGTCAATGATTTATGGACTTTCTTCTAACAACATCATTGGATACTCTCTATCGCTCTGGAAACTTCATGATTGCTCTCGATTATTCTTCCTTATCTTTTCGACCTTCCTATTGTAGAGTGACGAATGGTCATGCTTATTAGAATTTACCAATATTTCTTAGCTATTTGTGTAAATTTTGTTGCTTGTTAGATTTTAGGTTGTTTGATAGATAGGAGAGGATTATAGATGCCATATACAGTAGATATCTATTGGTGGAAATTTTAGCAAATAGATGGAATATTATAAAGTTTTTAATGACATAGCTTTGAGGAAGTAGTATGACCAAAGGAGGGTAGAAATTCGAGGATTCGTAGTACGAAAGGACCATGAGAATGGATGATAGCTAATGGAGACCGTCTTCTATCATAGCGGATGGACTCTTCCCTTAAATTTCGAGGACGAAATTATTTTTAAGGTGGATAGATTTGTAACCCCTCTTCCCAAATTTTTTATAATATATTTTATTTATTTATTTGAATTAAATGGTTATTTTTAGAATTTTTATAAATAATTACTTAGTTAAATATTACGGTTGACTTTAGCCATGGCGGAGTTTTGAAGTGCATGGTGACTAGAGATCGTGGCACGAATAGTGCGATGGCATGCTTTGACTAGAGTATTAGCCCTGGTAGGGAAGACCGAGCTATAGCGATATCCTAACTAGAAAAACCAGGCCAAGTTGCGACTTAACCATTACCGAGGACTTATTTATTTATCATTTATATTATTGAGTTTTAGGGAACCCGGTGGTACCGAATTAGTCCAGATAAGACCCAAGGCAAGCCCATGTAATCATGCGGGACATACGATGACATGCGTGTTGATGTATTTTGGTGAGTGGGTGGTTTTCCGTTTTAATAATTTAATAAATATTTCTAAGTATTCATAATTAAATATTATAAATATTATTATTAGTGTTATCCAGTGACTTTTGTAGAAAATAGGTCCTCGTGTATTTTGGAATTTTTAGACTGTAAATAATGGTGTATACACCATCATTGTTTTATTAAATTTCGATATTATCATTATTATCATTTTATTGAGGTTATTCTTATATAATATTATTTTATTATTATTGGTTATATTATTTTTGTCAATAAATATTATATATATCCACGTTCATATTATAAAAATAGCTCTATATAGGAATGATACTATTGGATTTGTTTAGAATTTTTATGGAGTATATTATATTATTGTATGTATCTATATGAATATATAGATAGATATATATATTTAATAAAAATAATTAAACTATTAAACCCCTCCCCCCCAAATCAGCCTACAGTCCACGTGAGCTGCTTGCATCCATGTGAACCGAGAGGAGACTCTCAGCCAAATGCAAGGCCGAGCCCGAGCACCGCTCGGATTTTTCGAACACAGTAACAGAATATATAGCAAGTTCGAGTGAGAGGGATCAAGACCCAAACTCAAAACCCTAACCCCTACCTACACCGCACGACCTCCTTCCCTGGGCGCACCCCCACGTGCACGCGTGCGCCGCCGCGGGCCGTCGCCGGCCGGCCAGGCCGCCACGGACAGCGCACACAAGCGCGGATGACGACAACAGTATTTGCAGGGAATTACCCGACTTTGTAGCACAATTCCCGTCGCCTCGTTGTACCGTTTTGCACGTCGTCTTCGCAGGTACATCGACAACATAACCCTCTCCAAATCACTTCAATTATTTCGATTTAATTCCACCGTACGCGTCGTAAATCGAACCCAAAGTTACCGAAAAACTTGTCGAAATAGGACACCTAAATCAGTCCAACGACTCTAGTTCGCGGTCAGTTTTCTCCCAACCCATGCACGATTTTGAAATTCTATTTGAAGACACTTATAGACAATATATAGGAGATGGAAACCCTTTTTTCGTTTCTGTATTCATGCATTGTGTGCCGAATAAACAGTCCCCAAAGATTAGGAAAAACCTGTTTTAAAATATTGGAAAATACCTCGATACGACGTGCGTCCCGCCAATCAGGGCGACGTGGTCGCGTACCGAAAGCATCGAAAGATGCGTAACGGCTTCGTGGACGTGTGGACTTTGACGGAATTTAAATTGGTCACGTGTGCGCGACAAATTTGATGCGTATCCGTCAAAATTTACCGTATCGGCCTCTGTGCAAATTTCCTAATTACTTTGTGCACGCTCGTCAGATCGAGATGAAACTTGTGCCAACAGGATCGTATCATTTTTTTGGTCCTGTATAACAAGTTTGGTCCGATTCTGAGACAGTTGATTGGATCACCGTTTTGCGGGCCCCACGGTCCGATTCAACGGGCAATTTTGTGTACGGTCCGTCAGAATCCAACTCTGGATATACGGTTGGGTCCGTATCATCAAAACGAATTCGTAGACATATAGTTTGACGAGTTTAGAGATCATTGACTCTGGCACGCTTTTCGGTGCAAAGCGGGTCCAACGACGGACATCGTTTTGATCGAAATTACCGTTTTGCCCCTGTGTCCAGAATTGGACTTAAGGACAGGCAATTATAGCAATTTTGACTATTCTGAGAACATTGGTAATATTTATTTCAGCATCCGGAGACTGTTGTACGGGTTTTGACTATTGTGGCACCCTGAGTGGTTTGGATTGTCGATTTCACCAGCAGAGGACCACAGGCGAGTACAGTTTATTGTTTGTTTTCAGTATTGATCTTTACTATACATCAGTGTTTGGTCGATAGTTATATGATTTCAGTTTTTATGTTGATTTATTTCTTTGTGGTGTCGGGGGAAGTGAAGTACCAACGATGTGTGATCTGACCTTAGACCGTGTAGACCGTGTTTATTATTACATTTATTTCATGTAGACCATGTAACTTTAGACCGTGTAGACCGTGTTTATTATTACATTTATTTATTGTAGACCGTGTAACTTTAGATCGTGTAGACCGTGTTTATTATTTTATTTATTTCTTGTAGACCGTGTAGACCGTTTATTTATTTATTTCTTGTTTATTATTGCATTTATTTCTTGTAGACCGTGTAACTGTAGACCGTGTAACTTTAGACCGTGTAGACCGTGTCGCATAATTGTTCCGAGACCGATCACATATCAAAGGTACTTCAGTCGGTCAGTTGGTGAGTATTTAGTGTATTTCATTTTATGTTCTTAGTATTCTATTTTATTCTGTCTTTCTTTATTTTATTTTATGAATCATATGTCTAAAGGCTAACCTCTGTTATATAGTCATTTTCATATAATGGAACTGCATTCAGTGAATTGTACTCGTTCCATTCCTGACTGGAAACCAATATTTTTCAGGTTAGCCGTGGATTCACTTAGCATGGGGAGATACGGGTGAACTTGCAGACGAAAAGCCTAGAGACTAGCTAGATAGATGAGTTGTAGTCATTCCTATATTTGTACAAGTTTATATTTTTCTGCAAATGTAAAACTTGTGATCATTATAAATTAAATTAATCAAGTGAATGAGCATTGTCTGTTATTTTGAGCATTTTGGCTATACAGCGTTCTACTGCCGATACTGCGGCGTAGGCTGGCATGGACACGTCTCGTATCCGAAAAGAAAAAAAAAATGGGTGCGGGTCGTGACAGCCGCCCCCGTCCCCGACCTCTCCGACCTTGCTGCCCCCGTCCCCGACCTCCCCGACCTTGCTGCCCCCCCTCCCCAACCTCGTCGACCTCGCTGCCCCCTCCCCGACCTCGCTACCCCCTCCCCGACCTTGCTGCCCCCCTCCCCGACCTCGCCGACCTCTCCGCCCCCCTCCCCGACCTCTCCGACCTCGCCGCCCCCATCCCCGACCGCGCCGCCCCCCTCCCCGACCGCGCTGACCCCCTCCCCAGTAGAACTCGAGGCCGCCGACGAACGAAGCGGAGGGCGGACGAAGTGGAGGAGCGCGGCGGAGGACTCCGGGGACCCGTGGGGACACGCGACGGACGAAACAGATGGCGCCGACACGGACGAAGTCGAGGAAGAGGCGGACACCGACCGCACGCGCGAAGTCGTGCAGGTTCTCGACGAGGTCGGGGAGGGGGACGACGCTAGGGCCCGGCGAGGTCGGGAAGGGGGGCGGCGAGGTAGGGGAGGGGGCCGGCGAGGTCGGGGAGGGGGGCGGCGAGGTCGGAGAGGGGGGGCGGCGCTAGGGCCCGGGGAAGGTGGGCGGCGGAGGCACGCCGACGGCGGGGAGGTGGCAGACACTGAAAGCATAGGGGGATACGGGAAAGAAGACAAGGGTATTTTGGTCAAAAAAATGGTCAAAGGTGTTGACCGTAAGTTGGGGACGAAAATCGTAAAAAGTGGGAGGTACCTTATATTGTTGTAAACTTGTGGGGTGCACTGTAAATATGGTAAACAAAAGTAGGGTGCCACTCAAAATTTCTCTTATTATTATTATTATTACTACTACTACTTGTGTGAAAAATAATAAAAGAAGGAGAGATGAATACAAATTTTACCATGCTTCTACCATGTCTTTATTATTATTATTATTATTATTATTACGTGTGTTTCTACCATGTTTCTACCCTATTTTTTTCCTTCAAATTTGTCAATAACTTTTTCACCGTGATTGCTAACAAGGGTAGGAGTGGAAACAACTGTTTATTACTGTTTTGCCATTGTCTTTATTATTATTATTATTACACCTTGATACATGAGTTATTGATTGTGGCATTTTTAGTATCTGATTTTTCATTTTTAACTTTTTGACAGTTTAATATTTCAAATAACGTCGATTATCCTTAGATCTCGAGTGGCACTGGTGGGCAGGGAGGGATGAGAAGATTGGCAGACGCAACTGTGAAAAATCTAAACGTAAATCATATAAAGTCATATCATCAAACACATTTCTCAATTAAATAAAATTTGTTTTTTCTAATTTTTAAATAACGAGCTTAAAATAGTGGCATCACACTGGATAAATTTATTTTAAATAGTGGATTAAGATTGTAGTTGGCCCGATTTTTTAATAATTAATTTTAATCAAACTAGTCCAGACCTGGTACAGCTCGGACTCGAACTCCAGTCTAATCCGGATCAGCTAGACCAAATTTGTCGAACTGGATTGGGATTTTAGTCTCCAATCCGACCTGTCTGTTCAATCCGACCTGTCTGTTCAAGACTAGGTTGGCTCGACCGAACCCAAACTCGATCAAAATCGGTAAAATCCAACCCCGAAATCAAATACATATATTTTAGAAAGTACAATGAGAGACTAGCCCTGCTCCCCTCCTTTTTAACTAATTTGTAAAAAAAACTAAATAAATGATTCCAGACTTAAAGTACACAATAAATTAAGATTGCATTTGGTATGCGGTATTTTTTTTATGGATTATTTACACTAACATTTTCTATATTTTATTTTTACTAATTGGACCTTCCATAGTTAAAAAATAAGTACACTGACACCCCCTGTTATTTATATATTTTTTTAAAGTAGGGATGATCAGTGTAGAATTCTTTACATAAATTATAAAACTTAGGCCTCGTTTGGTTCGCGGAATCATCGAGTTGGAAAAGGAAAGTGATTACTTTCCTATGTTTGGATGCTAAAGGAATTGAGGAGGAAATAAAAGTGATTTCCAATGAAAAAAAAATTAGGGAAAAAAGTAATTCCATCCATCCAAGCAATGAATCACTTTTCAACATTGAAGTATTCACTTTCCTTTCCAAATTCTTTGGCATTTCCAAACACCGGAAAGAAAAATAAAAAAAAATTATAATTTTTCAAAGGAAAGGAAATGCCAAGGAATTGATTTCCTTTCCCTTCCCTTCCGCGAACCAAACGAGGCCTTATGGGTGATCCGTTGTAAGCCCTCTGGATTTTTAGGGTTATTTTAAATTTTTAAATGATTTATTTTTGATAAATATTTTTATTATAATTAGTGTTGATAATTAAATATACAATTCGTGACTGTGATTTTTGGAACGCCAGAGACGTCAACCTCTCGAAACACTCTTTATGATTTTTGATCTAGACAAATTTATTTTCATGTTGATATATCATGTCCCACCCAAACTTGTTTCCTTGTGCTCTATTTGCATCGCAGAATTTTCGGGTCAAATTAGGCCATTTGAATCATTTTTAGTTATTATTAAATTTCCACTTTTATTTTGGATCATCATATGCACATTGTCGTAACTTTTAATTTAGGAGCACAAGATTAGTCATTTTGTCCAAACCAACTTGTCATGTATTATCTACTCGAGACACTCTCCGCCCATGACCTTCGTGTCCCACTCAGACACATCATCTTGTGCTCTATTTTTATCGCACAACTTTTCGAACATTTGACCCAATCTCGATTTACCCCACGGAGTCACATTTACTTTCAACTTAAATTGGAGATGCCATTTTGACCCAAACTGGTCGACCCAAGATATGAACACGGACCATTTGAGCCTACTACACACATGCCACTGGTGTCCCATCCAGTTTAGTCTTCGTATGCTATTTATTTATCCGTGATTATAAATGACTACTTTAAATTATTTTAATCACTAAGAATCAATTAGACCCAATGGTGACCCAACCCAACTTATTTGGACTCAACCCAAGCACCATGCAATTTTCCTTCATCATACCGACACACACACAACACCAATAAAATTCTACAAAATACCAAACACAAAAACACACACACATCACCATCACACACTCTCTCATTTCCTTAAACTAATACCACACCCCATCTCACACTCTCTCTCTTCCCTCACCCCCCATGACCCGACAGCACATGCCCCTCCTCTTTCCAACAGCCATCACTCCCCACACACTCTCTCTCTTCCTATAATTCAAAACACACACATCGCCATCACTTCACTCTCCCTATATTAAAACACACACTCATCACCATCACCATTACTATCACTCCTCTCTCTCTCTCTCTCTCAAATACTCCCACACCCCAACCCCCATACCGGACAGGAACAACACCCCCCTTTCTTCTCCATCATCTCCACCACCTACATTCTTCTTCTCCTCCTCTATCCCGACCACAACTCCCCTCCTTTTCAGTCTAAACCAACACCAGCACCATCACCATTCTCCTCCCCTCTCCATC
>JANAVB010042014.1:6092310-6128144 GCA_029216955.1 Iris pallida
ACACCTGCGAAAGACAAGAGCACACACCTGGAGAGATAACCAGGTCCTCAGAGGGACGTAACAAGACACATAATATCATGTCATATAAACTGAATAAATATTGCTCAAATAAATAAGTCAATTGAATTATGACATGGTCCAACACGCACCTATTAAACTAGCGTACCATCCCCCCAACCAAACAAAGACAGGAGATGGTAAACTAATTCATGGTGACGTATCTTTCTATGCTATGAATCCAATATGGTATCCGGACCCCAACAAGCTTCAATACCTTCTCATCGAAGTAGTAAGTCACACCTATAACCAAACAAGGACAAGATGTGGCGAACTAATCCGCGACAAGTTATTGTTCCAAGCCACGGTCAGATACAAGTACCCAAACCAAGAGTACTCATACCTAACGGATAAGGGTGCCTAACCAAATCTAAGTGAATGCAGTTTTAAGAACAGTTCATGGTCGCATGACTACCGGATCAAGTCAAGAAAATACCAATGTAGTACCTCAGTAGCAAGTCACAACACCATATACTATTCCTCAATATCGAGCGAGTCTATAGCATATAGTCTACCTATCGTTTCTCAGTAGCGAGCGAGTCTACGATAGATAGGGTGGTAGTCAACTTCCAATCACGTTCCCCCCGCCCAATGCCAACTCATAACTGCTAAGTCTTCTAGCATGCAATTCTAATAGCAGTTATTTCCTAATGCACGGCTTATACGTACTGGTGGCCAGCCAATCACGCATGTCCGAGTCCTATATGTGACTCATAATAACGTGGTATAAATATGCCAAGGCCTATGTATGCAACACACAAGGTGGCCCCTTAAATCTAGGTTTAATGTGTAAGAAAAATAATATATAGCAGGAGAATATAAATGAACAGTAAGTTCTAACAGGTTATGCCATGTATCACAGTTTATTTTACATAAAGAAAATAATGAATAATACATGAAATATGAGCTAAAATAATTAAACAGCAAATGGCAAGGTGTCTTGCCTGAGGGTGGTGCGAGAAGCAGCAAAATCCAACAATCAGAATCGTCAACAGAAAGTCAAAATCCACAAGAAGCTCCGGATGCTGAAACAAACATCACGAACGAGTTTGGAATAAAAGATATGCCTAGAAAACGCCTGTCCAAAAGTTAAATTCTGGAACAGGGGCAATTTCGTAATTTCGGGTCAAAACGATGTCCGCTGTTGGACCCGCTTTGTACCAAAATGCGTGCCAATATCTATGGTCTCTAAAGTCTTCAAACTATATGTCTACAGATTTGTTTTGATGAGATGAACCCAACGGTATGTCCAATTTTGGATTCCGGTGGGCTGTGCACAAAATCGTCCGTTGAGTAGGATTGTGGGCCCGCCAAAATAGCCTCCCGATCAACGGTCTCAGAATCGGACCAAACTTGACTCACAGGACCAGAAAAATATTTCGAGTACAATGGCGCGAGTTTCATCGCAATATGATGAGCGTGCACAAAGTTGTGACTTAATTTGCAAAGGGTCAATACGGGGTATCCCGACGGATACACACTGATTTCGTCGCGCACATGCAACGAAATTAGGTTCCGTCAGTTTTCACACGTCGACAACATCCATACACGCCTTTCGATGCGTATAGTGCACGACCACGTCGCCCGGTTTGTCGGGGCGCACGCCGTATCGGGTGTTTTTCCACTTTTTGAAAACAGAATTTACAATTTTTCATGAAACTTTAACAACGTGTAACTTTCTATATACTAGATGAAAAGTGAATCCGGAAAGTGCGTTACAATTTCGGTTATGTTGTCTTTGACTGCCTTCAATTAGTTTCTACAAACTCCTATTGTACAGAAATAAAAGTGGCCGACAAGTTGGTGTTTCAAAACAGTTTTTTAATATTACAGAAAATTAGTTTTTCTCCAACTTCGTCTCGATTTTTCGAGCAAGTTGGATGGCCATGTCGAAATTCACCTGGGGGATCTCGAAGAGGGTCATGTGGGCTTTCTACACGAATTTACGGATCTAAAAACGGAGTTGAAATAAAGGAGAAATCGAATGGAGAAATCGGATACCTCGATGTTAAATTCTGTCGTTGTTGTGGTTGTTTGTTGTTGTTGCCATGGCGACCGTGAGGCAGGACTGCTGTCGCGGTGCACGAGGCTGGGCGCGTACGCCGAGGAGAAGGAGGAGGAGAATCGAATTTTAGGGTTTGGATTGAAGTGTGGCGGCGGCAGTGTTGTAGTTGTTGTTGAAGTGGTTGTTTAGGTTTGCCAAAGAAATAAATAGTGCTCGGCCTCACCTTTTATATTGTGCTGGTGTTGCTAATTCTAATTGTTGTGGGGGCACGCAAGCATGGCATTGTTGTTGCTTTTAGTGCTTTTGGTGGGGGCACACAATGGATGGCATTGTTGTTGCTTTTATTTGGTGTGGGTGGTCGGCCAGGTGGTGGGGCCGACCACTAAATGCAATATTTTTTTTTATCTAATCAAAACTTTTTAAATATAAATATCTATATCTATATATGTATATATCCATAAATACACCAAAAAATTTATTTAAAATTCAAATACCATTTAAAAGTCAACTATCCAATTATTTAATATATATGAGCATATCTACAAATATATATATATATATATATATATATATATATATATATATATATATATATATATATATATATATATATATATATATATATATATATATATATATAAATTCAATCCTTAATAAATCAACTCAAAATAATAATAATATTTAAATAGGAAAATATGTTTATTAAATCTCCACAAAATAACTTTAATAATAATAAATTAATAAGATCGTCCCAATGAGTGCACTTACACTGCACACCCTTTCCCGGATCCACAAAATGTACTATTTTGTAAAATATTATTTAATAATAAAATACCAATAATTTACACGTAATTAAATAAATAAAAAATTGTATATAAAATTCAAAAATAATTTAAAAAATATTTCTACGTATATAAAATATGTCTACATGGCCACCTTGGTCCCATCACATGCCTACCTGGACTTAAATTTTGTTCGGGCCCTGTTCGGACTGAATTGGCCAAATCGGGTCATCAAAAAAATAAAAATAAAACCATAAATTGTATAAATTCATTTTTAAGTCTAATAAAATAATAAATAATAAAAAATATAATTAAAAAATAGGGGTTTTACATCCTACCCAACTTACAAGAATTTCGTCCTCGAAATTTAGGATTCGTAAGGTAGATAGGGTTGAGGAATATGAAGAGTAGTTAAAGGCGAGGATTCAGCCACATGAGTCGGTCGGTGGCTATCTACATTTGCGTATAGATAACTGATAGGGCAACCAGAGATGATACCTTGAGTCTATCTTAGCAAGTACAGTGCCTTGTCTTTCCAAAATAAGTAAAAGACAAGAACATCAAAGGTTTCAAAGACGGTGTTATATATTGAGTACGAATTGCGGGGTTCATAGGCGGCAAAAATAATTCAAAAGAGGATTGCCAAGGCTATCGCGGATGAGACTCTAAGGCAAGTTTACTATGTCTTCATCCACGTAGAATAATATGTGATAAGCGAACCAAAGTGCAATAGGTTGATCAGACCATCATGCACCGGTTCTGATTAGACAATATGTTAGTGGGTGCACCCAATAAAATATGTCATGATCAAGCTTGATAATAAAATAAGCTTGCAAAACTGAAGCTACATTAGCAGAATGGGATAGTCAAAATATGTGCAAGGGAGGTACTGATGAAGGAAATTAAATAGTCCAGGATCTTTTTAAAATCAAGGCTCGCCCGAAGTGTGGGCCTATACTGTTGTCCTAGTGTTTCTTCGTTTATGGCTTGGTAGACTAGATAAGGTAGGGTCCTCTGAATTTAGAGTCTAAGTAAACTTACCAATGTGGTTCACAAGAGAAAAAAAAAAGGTTTGTTAGGTGGTGAGGTATTCTACCCAACTTACAAGAGTTAAACTAGTAGTATGATGGGACAATGGGTCAAGCAATCAAGATAAAGCACAATTTTAAGCATTTAAGGAATTAAGTAGAATAAAATCACATATTGGGTCGAAAGAATTGAGTCGAGGTTGAATCCCTATCCGTGGTCGAAAAATATATTGGTATCATGGTAAGGATTATAGTTTGGCCATTTTGACCAGAAGGTCATATCATAAAAATAGTGTACAAGGAGACGTGTTCTAGTGGGACATGATATGTCTACAGGAAGGTGGGCTCGTCTAGGTCTTATATATGAAATTTGTTGGAAGGAAAAGTCTAGTGTTGTGCTCCAAATATCCAAGTCACGGTAAGGGACACCAAAAGATCTAAAATAGAAAGTGGGAGTTCACGAAGTGGTAATTAATGCACAAAAATAAATAAGATCAAGTTAAATCATGAAATAAAATAAATTAAAGAATTCAGTAAAAATAATTTAGGAACACCATCCCGGAGAGAAGATAGTCTCATAGATGAATACAGTTAAGGAACCATTAAATCACCTTTCAAATTGCAAATGGGTTAGAAGGTTGCAATTAAAAGATCTAAAATTGAAGGAAGGTCGAGTAAGTCAAGGTGGAAATACAGTCACGTAGTTTGGTAGATGACTAACAACACTTGTGTATATACTACTATCATGATCATAAGTGACATGACAATTAGTGTGGAATACTTCTAACTCATTAGGGCTACCTTTGTGGCCCTCCATTAATATTTTAACTCGTGTTTCCTCCAACAATTTCGTCCCCAGCCCGTGGAAAGATGAGATTTACGATAGAAGGATCAAGCAAGATGCAATCAATGAGTCAAGTGAGAGTTTGAAGATGGAATCGAGATAGGAGGTCAAGTATGTGGATGAGATCCTAGACTTCTAATCCTATTCGCAGGCTTGTTTGGTACGGTAAAATAACCAAACAATTTATCTTGACCTGCATGGGCCACCACAAAAATATGTAACGTCCCAGTCCCAAAATACCTAGGACTAGGTACATAGACATGCCAGCTGTATACATATGAAGTATACTCTAATATATGGAAACCTCGTATGAATACATAAGCTGTAGAATGCAGTAAACCAAGAGTAATCTAATCTCATCCACGAAATATAAGAATAAAAGATGTCATATAATGATAATGAATTGTCATTGATACATATAGTTGGGCGGAGACAAATCTACTACCAACTATGAAAAGAAATACAAGATATACAAAGAAATAATTTTAGCTAGCGAAGCGAAGACGATCCAAGTGCAATCATCCTTGTAGAAATAGAGAGGGCCACGGCTAGAGCTAGAACACCTGCGAAAGACAAGAGCACACACCTGGAGAGATAACCAGGTCCTCAGAGGGACGTAACAAGACACATAATATCATGCCATATAAACTGAATAAATATTGCTCAAATAAATAAGTTAATTGAATTATGACATGGTCCAACACGTACCTATTGAACTAGCGTACCATTCCCCCAACCAAACAAGGACAGGAGATGGTAAACTAATTCACGGTGACGTATCTTTCTATGCTATGAATCCAATATGGTATCCGGACCCCAACAAGGTTCAATACCTTCTCATCGAAGTAGTAAGTCACACCTACAACCAAACAAGGACAAGATGTGGCGAACTAATCCGCGACAAGTTATTGTTCCAAGCCACAGTCAGATACAAGTATCCAAACCAAGAGTACTCATACCTAATGGATAGGGGTGCCTAACCAAATCTAAGTGAATGCAGTTTTAAGAACAGTTCATGGTCGCATGACTACCGGGCCAAGTCAAAAAAATACCAATGCAGTACCTCAGTAGCGAGTCACAACACCATATACTATTCCTCAGTATCGAGCGAGTCTATAGCATATAGTCTACCTATCGTTCCTCAGTAGCGAGCGAGTCTACGATAGATAGGGTGGTAGTCAACTTCCAATCATGTTCTCCCCGTCCAATGCCAACTCATAACTGCTAAGTCTTCTAGCATGCAATTCTAATAGCAGTTATTTTCTAACGCACGGCTTATACGTACTGGTGGCCAGCCAATCACGCATGTCCGAGTCCTATATGTGACTCACAACAACGTGGTATAAATGTGTCAATGCCTATGTATGCAACACACAAGGTGGCCCCTTAAATCTAGGTTTAATGTGTAAGAAAAATAATACATAGCAGGAGAAATATAAATGAACAGTAAGTTCTAACAGGTTATGCCATGTATCACAGTTTATTTTGTATAAAGAAAATAATGAATAATGCATGAAATATGAGCTAAAATAATTAAACAGCAAATGGCAATGTGTCTTGCCTGAGGGTGGTACGAGAAGCAGCAAAATCCAACAATCAGAATCATCAACAGAAAGTGAAAATTCACAAGAAGCTCCGGATGCTGAAACAAACATCACGAACGAGTTTGGAATAAAAGATATGCCTAGGAAACGCCTGTCCAAAAGTCAAATTCTGGAACATGGGCAATTTTATAATTTCGGATCAAAACGATGTTCGCTGTTGGACCCGCTTTGCACCGAAATACGTGCCAATATCTACGGTCTCTAAAGTCTTTAAACTACATGTCTATAGATTTGTTTTGATGAGACGAACCCAACGGTATGTCCAATTTTGGATTCCGGTGGGCTGTGCACAAAATCGTCCGTTGAGTGGAATTGTGGGCCCGCCAAAATAGTGTCCCGATCAACGGTCTCAGAATCGGACCAAACTTGGCTCACAGGACCAGAAAAATATTTCGAGTCCAATGGCGCGAGTTTCATCGCGATATGATGAGCGTGCACAAAGTTATGACTTAATTTGCAAAGGGTCAATACGGGGTATCTCGACGGATACGCACTGATTTCGTCGCGCACATGCAACGAAATTGGGTTCCGTCAGTTCCCACACGTCGACAACATCCATACGCGCCTTTTGATGCGTATAGTGCGCGACCACGTCGCCCGGTTTGTCGGGGCGCACGCCGTATCGGGTGTTTTTCCACTTTTTAAAAACAGAATTTACAATTTTTCGTGAAACTTTAACAACGTGTAACTTTCTACATACTAGATGAAAAGTGAATCCAGAAAGTGCGTTACAATTTCGATTATGTTGTCTTTGACTGCCTTCAATTAGTTTCTACAAACTCCTATTGTACAGAAATAAAAGTGGCCGACAAGTTGGTGTTTCAAAACAGTTTTTTAATATTACAGAAAAGTGGTTTTTCTCCAACTTCGTCTCGATTTTTCGAGCAAGTTGGATGGCCATGTCGAAATCCACCTGGAGGATCTCGAAGAGGGTCATGTGGGCTTTCTACACGAATTTACGGATCTAAAAACGGAGTTGAAATAAAGGAGAAATCGAATGGAGAAATCGGATACCTCGATGTTAAATTCTGTCGTTGTTGTGGTTGTTTGTTGTTGTTGCCATGGCGACCGTGAGGCAGGACTGCTGTCGCGGTGCACGAGGCTGGGCGCGCACGCCGAGGAGAAGGAGGAGGAGAATCGGATTTTAGGGTTTGGATTGAAGTGTGGCGGCGGCAGTGTTGTAGTTGTTGTTGAAGTGGTTGTTTAGGTTTGCCAAAGAAATAAATAGTGCTCGGCCTCCCCTTTTATATTGTGCTGGTGTTGCTAATTCTAATTGTTGTAGGGGCACGCAAGCATGGCATTGCTGTTGCTTTTAGTGCTTTTGGTGGGGGCACACAATGCATGGCATTATTGTTGCTTTTATTTGGTGTGGGTGGTCGGCCAGGTGGTGGGGCCGACCACTCCATGCAATATTTTTTTTTATCTAATCAAAACTTTTTAAATATAAATATCTATCTATATATGTATATATCCATAAATACACCAAAAAATTTATTTAAAATTCAAATACCATTTAAAAGTCAACTATCCAATTATTTAATATATATGAGCATATATATATATATATATATATATATATATATATATATATATATATATATATATATATATATATATATATATATATATATATTCAATCCTTAATAAATCAACTCAAAATAATAATAATATTTAAATAGGAAAACATGTTTATTAAATCTCCACAAAATAACTTTAATAATAATAAATTAATAAGATCGTCCCAATGAGTGCACTTACACTGCACACCCTTTTTCGGGTCCACAAAATATACTATTTTGTAAAATATTATTTAATAATAAAATACCAATAATTTACACGTAATTAAATAAATAAAAAATTGTACATAAAATTCTAAAATAATTTAGAAAATATTTCTATGTACATAAAATATGTCTACATGGCCACCTTGGTCCCATCACATGCCTACCTGGGCTTAAATTTTGTTCGGGCCCTGTTCGGACTGAATTGGCCAAATCGGGTCATCAAAAAAAAATCATAAATTGTATAAATTTATTTTTAAGTTTAATAAAATAATAAATAATAAAAAAATATAATTAAAAAAATAGGGGTTTTACAGACGTGTGGTCATTATCCACCTTGTTATTCTTGTAGACCTTGTGAGTTTTAATCATACACTCCACGTATGATTAACCAGGCCAGTAGACCTTGTGCAGACCCAAGCCGGCCACATGTTGAAACTAGTACTCACACACTTAGATAGATGATTCTTGATTCTTGTACATGCCATGATCAGTTTTACTTACCTTGTTCTAGCTCTAGATTTACAGCTTACCTTGCCATGATACTCACATGTACATTCCATGATTTTCTTGTATATACTCTCTATTTACAGTCTTATAGCTTTTGTCATATCTTGTGAACTGTTGTTAGTTGATTGTACTCGTTCCATCCTGACTGGATATGTTGACAAAATATTACAGATGCTGATGTGGAGGATTACAGTACCTAATACGGTCCGGATGACGTAGTGGGCTTAGACTTGAAGACCTTGGTCCAGCAGGGCTTAGCTCCGCCCGACGAGCCTCTAGCTTAGTTTAGTTAGAGTAGATATTTTGGACTGGACCTTGTCTCCAGCTTGCTACTTATGTTATAATATTATATTTGGGATTGTATAACTATATTACTTTGTGTCTCTCTCTCGTTGTTGAGCTGGATATTGCACTTGTGATTATATCTATCTAGTCTTCGTGCCATGATTTTTTTCTTCTAGATTATGATTGAGTTTATCAGTATTTCCTATTATATACCTCCGTGCGGAGATGACAGGTTATTATATACTGTTTGTTGGCTAGTGGACCTACAGTGTTCTATGCCGTTTCTACGGTATAGGCTGGGCGTTGTCACGCACTTGTGCCCCTACCTAGGGTGCGGGTCGTGACACATTTTTAGTGGTGGCCCATGCAGGTCGAAAGTCACAATTAGTGCGATGGCGTAGTGGCGCTCGACTTAGAGTGTTGTTACGAGCCTGCGGTACATATCTAGGATAGGCTATAGGCTAAGTTACTCAATCACAAAATAGGAAAACTTCTACTTGTTGATCTTTTAACTGTCCTTTGATATTGATTTTTGCAGTCTAACTGTCCTCCTTGATATAATAATTCATGTGCCATATTGATTTTTTTTCTTTTATTCTATCTTCAGGATGGTGCAGACCAGGTTCCAGCATCCTGAGTCCGCGGACGCGGAGAGGTCTGCTATGACTCGCGGACCTGATCCAGACACTCATGTAGCAGTCGGGGTGTCGACAGCAGCTCTTGGGGGCGCTCCTCCGCTAGTTTCGAGGGCTGACCCCGGGGTTGCTACGACTATTCTGACCGCAGTACCAGTGGTTGATATGGGCGCTCTTCCTCCTCATGTACAGCAGATTCCTCCGCCAGTTGCAGACGTACTTCCACCTCCACCTCCTCTGCCTACAGACGTGGGGCAGATGCTTACTTTCCTCCAGCAGATGCTGGAGACTCAGAGAGCCCAGGCCGAGGCTCAGCAGAGGCAGACAGACGCGATGCGTCAGGGCATAAAGGATGCCCATCAGTTGGCCCTTGCAGCCGTGGAGCAGAGGGCTCCGCATCATGGGACGCGATCGAGGTACGGAGATATCCAGGACTTCAAGAAGCTCGAGCCCCGTGACTTTAGCGGGACCGAGGGTGTGGTCTATGCAGATGATTGGCTCGAGGATATCGAGCGGCAGATGAGGGCGCGCCTCATAGACGACCTGAAGGTCGAGGCGGTAGGTATGCAGTTGCTAGATATTGTACGCACCTGGTTCAGGAACGATCCAGCCCTAGCTGGAGAGGGCCATACTTGGGCAGAGTTCAAGCTTCTCTTCAAGGAGAAGTTCTTTTCCCCTACAGACAAGATCGACCCGGTACGGCAGTTATAGGATCTGCAACAGGGCAGTTTATATGTGGAGGAGTACGCCGCTAAGTTCGACCGTCTGAGCCGATACACGGAGTACATGGTTCGAGACTCGAAGATTAGGGCGAGCCTTTTCAGGGAGGGGCTAACTTGGGATATCAAGATCCTCATTCCCTTCTTCTATGAGACTTATACACAGATCTACGCGGAGGCCCGCAAGGTAGAGCGGGAGTGGGGCTTGAAGCCCAAGAGGAAGCGTGATCTTTTTTCGGGGGCTACTAGCAGCGCGGGGGCTGCTAAGCGCCCTCAGCTTCAGCATCGTTCTTTCCAATATCACCAGCCGCAGGTTCAGGCCAGAGCACCGGTTCAGCAGGTGCATCATACTCAGCCGAGGCAGGCACAGCATGGGGCTCCTTGCCACTTCTGCAAGAAGCCTGGTCACGTCTGGGAGGTTTGCCGGAAGAGGATGGGAGTGTGCCTCTATTGTGGTGATGCCGGACATCAGTTGAGAGACTGTCCTGCGAACCCTCGCAGGGTAGCCCGTGAAGCGGTAGCAGCTCAGGGGGCACCGGCAAGAGTCCCTGCAGTGCAGCCGAGGGGTCCACTTCCGACCCAGCAGCAGCGGTTTGTACAGCACCACCAGTAGCGGGGTGTTCAGGGCAGGGCTTCAGGTGCTACGCACAGCTTTGTGTCAGTTTCTTTTGTACTTAGGTACAATATTATTGCTGAATATCTGGGTAGGACTTGCAAGATTATGACCGGGGGAGGTATTATCCTGGTTAATAATATTTGCAAGGGACAGAGAGTCACTCTGGGAGGCCGGGATTTGAGCGCGTGTGTCACGATCCGTTACCCAAATTGTTGGGCCGGGCCGAGCCATGTCCAGCCTACGCTTGGTTAAAGCACAGTAAGCTGTTCTAAGAATAGACAATAAATGATCTAAGCTACTAACAGTTCTAAAATCACATTTAAAGTTCATCACAATATAGCATCTATAAGCGAAGGTAACAAGTATAGATAATAATACACTTCCAAGTATCTAACTGAAGACAAAGTCCAGTATCCAAATATAAGAACAGACAATGTCTAAGTCTACTAAACACATGAAAGATAACTAAGCAAGGTTCCCCGCTGGGGCCTCTTCTGGAGCTAAGGCCAGGTCCATGGTAAGTAGGGCATGTATCCTCAGGACTATCATCTGTAATATTTTCAACAGGTCCAATCAGGACGGGAACGAGTACAACTCATCTAGAAAAACCCAAGTAAATGACAAAGAACTATAAAGCAGTTATAGACAGTTTTATTGATGAACATGGCAGTTCTATGCAGGTAATGATGGCATAGAGAAACAGTAAGATACAAGAAAAGAAAGGTAACTAAAACAAGAGAAGAATCATGGCAATGAAGACTGTAATAAAAGCTAACTGAACTAGAATATCATGTGTGAGTCCAGACAGTACGATATAAGTCTAAAGTAATCCCAGTGTGAGTCCAGTCCATATAATCTGATACCAGATAATTTCCAGTACAAGATGAGTCCAACAGTGATCAATGAAACCAGGGTGAGTCCAACTATGATCTAACAGTGTGTTTTTAAAATACTGAGGTCGACATGTAAACGGCTGTAGGTATCAGGCATATCTCTCACTGATCAGGCAAGAGATGGCTATGCTTCCAGTAGATTCCAGTTGGAGATTCTAGATTTGGGGTATGTCTACATGTCTTACTCAATATTTCCCCGCCCAGCAAGTGAATCCAGTACAAGACACAAAAATTGAGATGAGTTCGGCCAAATGATGATTCCAGAAATGATTCCAGAATGATTCCAGTGATTCCAGTAATAGAGATCAGTAAGTAAGGTATGTGTCGCATACATGAATCCAGAAATATCCATACGTGTTGATACAGAGAATCACATAGAACTAACTAGAACTGAAATACAGTAATTGACAAATAAATGAGAGAATTATCAGATAATGTACTCGCCTCGAGCAAAGCAAAAATACTAGTACGAAGGTATAGATGTCCGGTATCCTGTCAATAATGATATACAACTCAGTTCTAAGCTATGATCAACAATATACTAGTGGTGTGACACGACTCTTAACTGGACACTAACTAAGTGGGGACCTAGCATAGAAGTCTAATGTGAAGTGCCACTATATACAAACTAACTTCCTGGAGTCTTTACACTAGTGCGGGGTGAGGTCCAATACGTCTATAACTCAAAACAACACAAAATATTAAAAGTCGTAATTATTCAATAAATAAATCAAACTGTACACTATATTCCAATAATTTTAGAGATAGACAAAAAGCTAAATTATATATAAAATAAAGTACCAAAATAATCCTTGTTAATTATAGAAATTTATACTAATTTTTCTGGGATTTATAAACCCTCATAAATATTTATTAAAAATCAGCAAACATAAATATACTGAAAATGAGTTCTGTTTTCCTATTTTTATAAAATATCAAAAGTACTTATTAAATGCTAGAAAAATTATAATAAATTAGCTAAATTAACATAGTATTTAAATATAATTTTTCTAAGATTTTTACAGCAATTAAAATATATATAAAAATTCAAAACCAGAAAGTAACAATATCTAGAAAAATAATTAATTATAAATTAAGGATAATACATAATCAAAATCTACAGATGTTGTCGGATGATAAAATAAATATCACCAACGTGTCCAGAACGGTCAAATCAGCTAGGATAGCCTACCCATAAGTCCAATTTGGACACAGGTGTAAAACGGTAATTTTGGGTCAAAATAATGTCCGCCGTTGGACACACTTTACACCGAAAAGCGTGTCAGGATAGAAGTCTACAAAACCTAGCAAATTATATGTCCACGAATCCAGAATGATGATACGAACCCAACGGTATATCCGGAATAGGATTTCGATGTGCCGATCTCAAAATGATACGTTGACGCGACACTTGGTATCCGGTTTGCACGGAAATGCGTGCCGGAGCAAATGTCTTCAAAACTCAGTAAATTATATGTCAACGAGTCCAGAATGACGATACGAACTCAATGGTATATCCGGAATGGGATTCCGATGAGCCGGCGTCAAAAAGTCCCGTTGACTCAGAAAGTGGGACCCGCTTTGCATCGAAATGCGTGCCAGGGCCAACGTTCTCCAAATCAAGCAAATTTTATATGAAAACATGCCAGAACGACGCCGCGAGTCTACTGGTGGTGTCAGAAATTGAATCCGGAGTCCCGGGTTCAAAAATGGAATTTAATAAGTGCAAATTAAAGAATTCGGACGGCCAACTTTGGCGTCGAATTCGACCAACCGAACGTGCTTAAAATGAAACGAAATATAAAGGAGACATAAAGATGGTTATACCAGATGTGCACCGGAACTGACGGTGTGCAAAACGGAGCTGCGACGGCGAAGTTACGAGCTGACGAAGTCGGCTCCACGAAACTGTCCAAAAACAGTTCAATTTAAAACGTCAACTTGGTGGCCAGTTTTGAGGTATCAAACGACAAAATTAACGGACGAAAATTGACAGAAGTGAAGATGGATATACCGAGATTGCGACAGAGTAAAGAAATTGCCGATCCAACGGTCGGATTGACCAGAGAATCTGTGCGAAGTTGCTGCGACGGGACGCGAATTCTGAAGTTCCAAACTCGCGCGCGTCGACGGGATTCCGTTCAAAACGCACGAATAGCCTATTCGGCGCGTCGGGGAGGACGGTGGTGGAACGGGGGAGGTCGCCTGGGGTCGCGCGCCGGTGGGGGGTCGCCCACGGCGGCCGTGCGGCGGCGCGGCAGCGCACGACGGTGGCCCGCGCGTGCGCGCACGTGCGCGCCGGTGCACTGCTGCCTACTGCAGCTGCTGCTGGTGGCACGCGGCTTCGTGCGGCCAGGGCGGCGGCGCAGCGGCGGTGGCGTGTGGTGGTGGAGGAGATGGTGAAGGTGATGGTGGTGATGATATTAATGGTGGTGGTGGTTTGTGAGGGTGGTGAAGAGGAAGAGAGGTGGAGGTTTAATGGTGATGGTGAAGATGATGAAAAAGAGGAGGAGGAGATGGGGAGGAGCTCGGGAGGAGGAGAGGGTGGCTACGGTGGTGTCGGCCATAGGAGGGTGAGGAGTCGGCTGGTCGTGCACAGGAAGGGAGAGGGGGTGTGGTGTGTTATAAGTGAAGAGAGACAGAGAGATTATAAATATATATAATATATATGTATGTGTATATATATTATATAAGAGAGAGAGATATTAAGAGAGAAAGAGAGGGGGGTGTGCGTGAAGTCGGCCACACATGGGGGGGGGTGCTGTGAGGTGGAGGGGTGTAGGTGTTTGTATAAAGTGTGGGAGAGAGAGTGAGTTTATTATTATATATATATATGTGTGTATATATATATATATAAGATATTTAAGAGAGAGAGGAAAAGAGAGAGATATTTTCCAAATAGAAAAAATAGGAAAACTATGTGGGGTATTTGGACAGTCATGAAAGAACAATATGGAGCTTGGGTTCGGGTTCGGTCGAGCCGGGTCGGGTCAAAATCGAACCGGGTGCAATAATTAAATTAAAATATGTATTTATGATCACGGAAAAATAAATAATATACGGGGACTCCAATAAATGGGACACAAGTTGCAGACGGGGAGTAGGCTTCGTATGGGCCACGTCCATACTTCGGGTTGACAGGTTGGGTCGATGTCGGGTCCCGAAATTAAATCGAAAATTAAATCGGGTTTCACGGTAGAAAATAAATCGGCCTAAATTGACCCGGAAGTTGTGCGAAGAAAATGAAGCACAAAATGGAGTGTCTGAGTGGGACACGAAGGTCATGGGTGAAGAGCGTCTCGAGTAGATCATTTATGAGAAGTTGGTTTCGAGAAAATGGCTGATCTGGTGCTCCTAAATTAAAAGCAACGGTAACGTGCAAACGATGATCAAAAATAAAAGTGGGAATAATATTCAACGATTAATTGGTCTAAGTTGACCCGAACTTGCGCGATACAAAAAGAGCACAAGGGAACGAATTCAAGTGGGACATGATATATCAAAACGAAGATAATTTCGTCTACTTCAAAACTCGTGAAGAGAGTTTACAGAGATTGGCATCCCTGACGCTCCAGAAGTCAAAGTCACGGGAATGAACATTAATGATCAAAACAATTAAATAAATAAAATATTTATCGATAATAATTCATTTAGAAAAATAAAAATAAACCCCTGAAATTCAGGGGGCTTAGATCCTACCCACCTTACAAAAATTTTGTCCTCGAAATTAAAAATCATCCAACCGGTCAAACTATAATATGTAGCTGCTCTGGCTACAATACTCAATCTGCTATCCTTGTAATCATCTCTTTTGTTTCTCCTACAAACTTTTTGGTTCCGGTTCAACAAAGTTCTTCTATCATAAACTATGTCATATATCCTTTAAAATCTTCCATACTAACATGAAACATTTATGTATACCCTAAACTATAGGTCATTCTCCGGGTATGTCTATAAGCCTATAATGCTTAATCATCAATCATATTTCCAACCTTAATTGTAAATACTGGATTTCCTTATCGTATCCTAAGTATCCATATTCTATCAATCCACAGTTCCTTAGCATCATTAGTCGTCAATCCTTTCCTACAGCTTCTCCTTGAAATCATACTTTCAATTTCTATCCTTGGCGTAGAGCCTTCTTCATTTTACTCAACGAGTCCTCCAAATATAAATCCTCGATTTCAAAACTCCCGATTTATTAATTACCAAGGTACATATGTCTTGTCTCGTTCCTTGTCTTTTTAACTGATATCTTTTCGATCTCGTATGCAATACGATAACTCATTCTAACTTATTCTATATCAATCCACATATCGATCTACCCTCTAATCACATGCAATTAGCTAGAGGTAACCAACAAAAATTCTACAAATGCTAAATCCTCAAACTGCTAAGCACAAGATCCTAATCCTCAATCCATAGTCACAATAATATACTATCTCATTTCTCCATCTTAGATACCCTATCATCAATTCATACTATCAATACAATCATTCTTAATGGTTTCCAAGTCTGCTACAGTCAGTCACCTATACTTGTCCTATAAGCTTAATCTAACCAATCCCTAGAAAAAGTACTTATCACAATCACACCATACATTTATAGTTATACTACAGGATCAGTCAACAAGGTTTGGCTATTTCGGTTGCCTATGAAGCAGAAGGTAACAAGGCCTAAGACTGGGTCAAGCAATCCATAACAGTGTCCAAACAAGTTAAAGGGTCAAGCAAGACAGAAAAGTTTATTGGAAATTCTCCAAGGATGGTACGAAGACAACGAGAAGAATTATCCAAGAGGTTAACGAAGAAAAGTTTAGTCAAGTCATAGGAAAGATGGAACACAAAAATAATTATGTCCAAAAAAGAGAACATGAAAACAATCCTGTTGGAGAGTCTTAGAGAACCTATAATCCTAGTTGTAGATGTAGATAGATCAGAGTTGATCAAGACGGGAAGGAATAATAATAATAATAATATATTCTTGCTCATTCGGTCATAACAAAGTGAACCAAGTTGAGATATGATCTGATAACCATATACGTCTTCCTGAAATCGTGTTGCCAGAATTTTCGCCCCACCAGTAAGCTTAGATGCAATAAACGATAGAGTCATAACTAAGGTATACTCCCTAAAATCATATTATCTAGAATCCTCGCCACGCCAACCTGTATGGCTGCGAGAAAATCTAAATTCTATGAATAGGATAGTATATCCAAAATCAGGCTCTATGTTTTTGTCATACCAGCTATGGCTGCGATAAATTCTAAACTCCATAAATAAAGCAGACGTTTACCTTATCAGGATATATCATAATTCAATCCATAAAATTTATCACGATGCAAGATCAAAGTTAACAACAAAATCAGAAATTAAATTCAACAACGAATTTAAAGAAGAGCAAATAGAAATAAGTGGAAACTGATTTCTGGATAAGATTAGAGTGAGATCCTCAGGGGTCATCCCAAGGGTACAAACTTGGTCAAAATTGACCCACTGAAATACAAACAAGAAGCTAATTATGGCTAACGGTCCTATGCTGTGATGAGTTCTCCTATGTTACAATCCTAGCATTCCTCTAGGTGTTCTAAATGTTATTCCTAGTATTATCAAGTTGTCCTAGATCCTAATTACAGGCATGCTTGGTACAATAATGTAACCAAACAACTTAGTCTGGACCTGCATGGGCCGCCAAAAAAACATGTCACGACCCGTTACCCAAATTGTTGGGCCGGGCCGAGCCATGTCCAGCCTACGCTTGGTTAAAGCGCAGTAAGCTGTTCTAAGAATAGACAATAAATGATCTAAGCTACTAACAGTTCTAAAATCACATTTAAAGTTCATCACAACACAGCATCTATAAGCGAAGGTAACAAGTATAGATAATAATACACTTCCAAGTATCTAACTGAAGACAAAGTCCAGTATCCAAATATAAGAACAGACAATGTCTAAGTCTACTAAACACATGAAAGATAACTAAGCAAGGTTCCCCGCTGGGGCCTCTTCTGGAGCTAAGGCCAGGTCCATGGTAAGTAGGGCATGTATCCTCAGGACTATCATCTGTAATATTTTCAACAGGTCCAATCAGGACGGGAACGAGTACAACTCATCTAGAAAAACCCAAGTAAATGACAAAGAACTATAAAGCAGTTATAGACAGTTTTATTGATGAACATGGCAGTTCTATGCAGGTAATGATGGCATAGAGAAACAGTAAGATACAAGAAAAGAAAGGTAACTAAAACAATAGAAGAATCATGGCAATGAAGACTGTAATAAAAGCTAACTGAACTAGAATATCATGTGTGAGTCCAGACAGTACGATATAAGTCTAAAGTAATCCCAGTGTGAGTCCAGTCCATATAATCTGATACCAGATAATTTCCAGTACAAGATGAATCCAACAGTGATCAATGAAACCAGGGTGAGTCCAACTATGATCTAACAGTGTGTTTTAAAATACCGAGGTCGACATGTAAACGGCTGTAGGTATCAAGCACATCTCTCACTGATCAGGCAAGAGATGGCTATGCTTCCAGTAGATTCCAGTTGGAGATTCCAGATTTAGGGTATGTCTACATGTCTTACTCAATATTTCCCCGTCCAGCAAGTGAATCCAGTACAAGACACAAAAATCGAGATGAGTCCGGCCAAATGATGATTCCAGAAATGATTCCAGAATGATTCCAGTGATTCCAGTAATAGAGATCAGTAAGTAAGGTATGTGTCGCATACATGAATCCAAAAATATCCATACGTGTTGATACAGAGAATCACATAGAACTAACTAGAACTGAAATACAGTAATTGACAAATAAATGAGAGAATTATCAGAGAATGTACTCGCCTCGAGCAAAGCAAGAATACTAGTACGAAGGTATAGATGTCCGGTATCCTGTCAATAATGATATGCAACTCAGTTCTAAGCTATGATCAACAATATACTAGTGGTGTGACACGACTCTTAACTGGACACTAACTAAGTGGGGACCTAGCATAGAAGTCTAATGTGAAGTGCCACTATACACAAACTAACTTCCTGGGGTCTTTACACTAGTGCGGGGTGAGGTCCAATACGTCTATAACTCAAAACAACACAAAATATTAAAAGTCGTAATTATTCAATAAATAAATCAAACTGTACACTATATTCCAATAATTTTAGAGATAGACAAAAAGCTAAATTATATATAAAATAAAGTACCAAAATAATCCTTGTTAATTATAGAAATTTATACTAATTTTTCTGGAATTTATAAACCCTCATAAATATTTATTAAAAATCAGCAAACATAAATATACTGAAAATGAGTTCTGTTTTCCTATTTTTATAAAATACCAAAAGTACTTATTAAATGCTAGAAAAATTATAATAAATTAGCTAAATTAACATAGTATTTAAATATAATTTTTCCAAGATTTTTACAGCAATTAAAATATATATAAAAATTTAAAACCAGAAAGTAACAATATCTAGAAAAATAATTAATTATAAATTAAAGATAATACATAATCAAAATCTACAGATATTGTCGGATGATAAAATAAATATCACCAACGTGTCCAGAACGGTCAAATCAGCTAGGATAGCCTACCCATAAGTCCAATTTGGACACAGGGGCAAAACGGTAATTTCTGGTCAAAATGATGTCCGCCGTTGGACACACTTTGCACCGAAAAGCGTGTCGGGATAGAAGTCTACAAAACCTAGCAAATTATATGTCCACGAATCCAGAATGATGATACGAACCCAACGGTATATCCGGAATAGGATTCCGATGTGCCGATCTCAAAATGATACGTTGACGCGACACTTGGTATCCGGTTTGCACGGAAATGCGTACCGGAGCAAATGTCTTCAAAACTCAGCAAATTATATGTCAACGAGTCCAGAATGACGATGCGAACTCAATGGTACATCCGGAATGGGATTCCGATGAGCCGGCGTCAAAAAGTCCCGTTGACTCAGAAAGTGGGACCCGCTTTGCACCAAAATGCGTGCCAGGGCCCACGTTCTCCAAATCAAGCAAATTTTATATGAAAACATGCCAGAACGACGCCACGAGTCTACTGGTGGTGTCAGAAATTGAATCCGGAGTCCCGGGTTCAAAAATGGAATTTAACAAGTGCAAATTAAAGAATTCGGACGACCAACTTTGGCGTCGAATTCGACCAACCGAACGTGCTTAAAATGAAACGAAATATAAAGGAGACAGGAAGATGGTTATACCAGCTGTGCACCGGAACTGACGGTGCACAAAACGGAGCTGCGACGGCGAAGTTACGAGCTGACGAAGTCGGCTCCACGAAACTGTCCAAAAACAGTTCAATTTAAAACGTCAACTTGGTGGCCAGTTTTGAGGTATCAAACGACAAAATTAACGGATAAAAATTGACAGGAGTGAAGATGGATATACCAAGATTGCGACGGAGCAAAGAAATTGCCGATCCAACGGTCGGATTGACCAGACAATCTGCACGAAGTTGCTGCGACGGGACGCGAATTCTGAAGTTCCAAACTCGCGCGCGTCGACGGGATTCCGTTCAAAACGCACGAATAGCCTATTCGGCGCATCGGGGAGGACGGTGGTGGAACGGGGGAGGTCGCCTGGGGTCGCGTGCCGGTGGGGGGTCGCCCACGGCGGCCGTGCGGCGGCGTGGCGGCGCACGACGACGGCCCGCGCGCGCGCGCACGTGCGCGCCGGAGCGCTGCTGCCTACTGCAGCTGCTGCTGGTGGCGCGCGGCTTCGTGCGGCCAGGGAGACGGTGCAGCGGCGGTGGCGCGGTGGCGTGTGGTGGTGGAGGAGATGGTGAAGGTGATGGTGGTGATGATATTAATGGTGGTGGTGGTTTGTGAGGGTGGTGAAGAGGAAGAGAGGTGGAGGTTTAATGGTGATGGTGAAGATGATGAAGAAGAGGAGGAGGAGATGGGGAGGAGCTCGGAAGGAGGAGAGGGTGGCTACAGTGGTGTCGGCCATAGGAGGGTGAGGAGTCGGCTGGTCGTGCACAGGAAGGGGGAGGGGGTGTGGTGTGTTATAAGTGAAGAGAGAGAGAGAGATTATAAATATTTATAATATATATGTATGTGTATATATATTATATAAGAAAGAGAGAGATATTAAGAGAGAAAGAGAGGGGGGGTGTGCGTGAAGTCGGCCACACATGGGGGGGAGGGGGTGCTGTGAGGTGGAGGGGTGTAGGTGTTTGTATAAAGTGTGGGAGAGAGAGTGAGTTTATTATTATATATATATATATATATATATATATATATATATATATATATATATATATATATATATATATATATATAAAATAAAAAATAAAAAATAAAAATATATATATATATATATATATATATATATATATATATATATATATATATATATATATATATATGTATATATATATATATAAGATATTTAAGAGAGAGGAAAAAAGAGAGATATTTTCCAAATAGGAAAAATAGGAAAACTATGTGGGGTATTTGGACAGTCATGAAAGAACAATATGGAACTTGGGTTCGGGTTCGGTCGAGCCGGGTCGGGTCAAAATCGAACCGGGTGCAATAATTAAATTAAAATATGTATTTATGATCATGGGAAAATAAATAATATACGGGGACTCCAATAAATGGGACACAAATTGCAGACGGGGAGTAGGCTTCGTATGGGCCACGTCCATACTTCGGGTTGACAGGTTGGGTCGATGTCGGGTCCCGAAATTAAATCGAAAATTAAATCGGGTTTCACGGTAGAAAATAAATCGGCCTAAATTGACCCGGAAGTTGTGCGAAGAAAATGAAGCACAAAATGGAGTGTCTGAGTGGGACACAAAGGTCATGGATGAAGAGCGTCTCGAGTAGATCATTTATGAGAAGTTGGTTTCGAGAAAATGGCTGATCTGGTGCTCCTAAATTAAAAGCAACGGTAACGTGCAAACGATGATCAAAAATAAAAGTGAGAATAATATTCAACGATTAATTGGTCTAAGTTGACCCGAACTTGCGCGATACAAAAAGGGCACAAGAGAACGAATTCAAGTGGGACATGATATATCAAAACGAAGATAATCTCGTCTACTTCAAAACTCGTGAAATTCAGGGGACTTACAACGTGCTTGCTCGTAGTGCCACTTCCGAGGTACGATGTGGTACTCGGGATGGACTGGTTGAGCAAGCACCATGCTAGGATAGATTGTAGAGTGGGCAGAGTGTTGTTTAGTCCGCCAGGAGAGCCAGAGTTTCAGTTTGTCAGAGGAGCAGCGGAGCCGGAAGATGGATTCTGTGGAGCCTTGTTGGCGGGGCAGGAGTTGCCGCATCCATTTATTACAGATTTTTTGGATGTCTTTCCCCTAGGAATTGCCGGGGATGCCGCCGGACAGAGATGTTGAGTTCACGATAGACTTGATGTCGAGCGCTGAGCCTATTTCTCAGCATGTCTATCGGATCAACAACAGCGAGTTGGCGGAGCTGAAGAAGCAAGTCGACGAGCTGCAGGACAAGGGCTTTATCAGATCCAGTTCTTCGCCTTGGGGCGCGCCAGTCCTGTTTGTCCCGAAGAAGGACGGTACGATGCGGATGTGTATCGACTACCGAGCGCTCAACAACCTCACTATCAAAAACAGGTATCCTTTACCCAGGATTGATGACTTGTTTGATCAGTTGAGCGGCGCGAGGGTGTTCTCGAAGATAGACTTGCGATCGAGGTACCATCAGCTGAGAGTGAAGGGGGATGACATCCCGAAGATTGCTTTTCGTATCCGCTATGGTCAGTATGAGTTTACCGTCATGCCGTTTGGGTTGACTAACGCCCCGGCGGTATTCATGAACTTGATGAATAAGGTATTCCATCCATACCTTGACAAGTTCGTGGTGGTCTTCATTGATGACATTCTCTTCTATTCGAAGACGCCTGAGGAGCACGAGGAATATCTGCGGGTTGTGCTTGAGACTCTGATGAGGGAGCAGTTATATGGAAAGCTTTCGAAGTACGAATTCTTCTTGGATCGAGTGGAGTTCCTGGGCTATGTTGTATCCGGTGATGGGATTTCAGTAGATCGAGGAAGATTGCGGCGGTGGAGTCTTGGTCGACACCCAGTTGAGTTGTCGAGATTCGAAGCTTTCTGGGTTTGGCAGGCTACTATAGGAAGTTCGTACAGGACTTCTCTCGAATAGCAGAGCCGATGACTAAGCTCACCAGGAAGGACGTGGAGTTCGTCTGGATTGATGAGTGTCAGGCTGCTTTCGAGGAGCTGAAGAAGAGGTAGACGTCGGCTCCTATTTTGACGTTGCCATCTGGGTCCGGAGGATTCACGATCTACAGTGATGCTTCGGGGAAGGGTCTGGGTTGCGTTCTTCAGTAGCATGGGAAGGTAATTGCTTATGCATCTAGGCAGTTACGGCCACATGAGAAGAACTACCCGACTCATGATTTGGAGTTGGCAGCAGTCATATTTGTCTTGAAGCTGTAGAAACACTATTTGTACGGAGAGCGTGTGAAGATCTTCACGGACCACAAGAGCTTGAAGTACGTGTTTACCCAGAAGGAGCTGAATATGAGGCAGAGGCGATGGTTAGAGCTGATGAAGGATTTTGATATATCCTTACAGTACCATCCGGGGAAGGCCAACGTGGTTGCAGATGCTTTGAGCAGGTATCCCGTGGCCATGTGTTTGACGATGGATCGTCACCTTCTGGCAGATCTGGAGAGCTTGGGCATAGAGGTGATAGTTCCTGGGTTTGAGGAGCAGATATGGGGTCTTCAGGTGCAGTCAGAACTGATGGACAGAGTCAGAGCAGCTCAGTTTGAGGATGAGGCTCTGAGGGTCATCAGGGAGCAGGTCCGGGCAGGACTGTTGGATGAGTTCTCTATAGCGAGAGATGGGTCGTTGAGACATGGTACCAGATTGTGCATGCCGAGCGGAGGACTTCGGGAGGAGGTTCTTCAGGAGGCGCATCGTTCTCAGTACTCTATGCATCCTGGGACCAACAAGATGTACAGAGACTTGAGACAACATGTTTGGTGGTATGGCATGAAATGCGAGGTGGCTCAGTTCGTTTCTAGATGCTTGGTGTGCCAGCAGGTAAAAGCCGGGAGGCAGAGACCCGGTGGATTACTCCAGCCATTACCTATTCCTGAGTGGAAGTGGGAGCATATCACTATGGACTTTGTGTCTGGACTTCCGCGCTCTCCAGAAGGGAAGGATGCGATTTGGGTCATTGTTGATCGATTGACCAAATCGGCCCACTTTTTGCCTTTCAAGGTGGGTTTGTCTACGGAGAGGCTGGCCGAGATGTACGTGCGGCAGATAGTCCGATTGCACGTATCACCCCCAGTTTTCGAATTAGGGGTATTTTTGTCATTTCCAAGTTTTATAATTTTTTAGGAATTTTATTTGATTTTATATGATTTTTAGGAATTTATTTGAGTCGGTTTGAATTTTATCCAATTTGGACTTAAGTTGGAGACCCGGGTAGCCTGAACACTAGTAGGACTCACATACTAGCTGGACTTGGCCCACATACCATCCTAATAGGGCTAGAAACCATAAACCCTATTTCCATGGCTTAATTAGTCATTATAGAGGCTTAATTTGTATTTAGAATTAAACCGAACCAAACCGAACTCATTTTGAACCAAACCTAAGTCTAATGGATAGGGGGCTTATTGGATCCCCAAAAACCAAACCCAATAGCCCCTACCATGGCCGGCCAAGAGCCAAACCCCCCCCCCCCCCCCCCTTTCTTCTTCATTAAGTCACAACACTTTCTTCCTCTCCAAAAAAAATTTCTTTCTCTCCAAATCTCTTCTTCCCTACAAGAAACTACACTTAGGTATGTCATTAAATTCTCATTTATTGCTCTTCTCCATTAATGCCTTCACAATAATTGTAGATGATAGGATTCTCTACATTTTGCCCATAATTTGTAGGTTTTTCCCTAGAAAATCTAGGTTAAGAAGTATTGGAGGTTTTATATATATATATATATATATATATATATATATATATATATATATATATATATATATATATATATATATATATATTTTATATATATATATATATATATATATATATATATGTATATAGATATGTATATAGATATGTATATATATGTTGATATGTATTTGTGTGTGTGTGTGTAGAGAGTGGTGATGTTGTCATGAGAATGGTAGTGGTGGTGTTTGTGTGTGGTGGAGAGAGTGGGTGTGTGGTTGTGCTTGTGGAGTGTGTGTGTGTGTGTTCATATATATATATATATATATATATATATATATATATATATATATATATATATATATATATATATATGTATATGGAGATGTGTGTGTGTGTATGTATTTATATATATAGGCATGTGTATGTGTGTTGTGAGTTATATGTAAATATATGGTTATATATATATATATATATATATATATATATATATATATATATATATATATATATATATATATATATATATATATATAGAGAGAGAGAGAGAGAGAGAGAGAGAGAGAGAGAGAAGAGAAGAGAGGAAGTAGAGAAGATGAAGTAGAAGTAGAAGGAGAAGAAGAATAAGAAGCAGCAGCTGCAGTGGCAGGATGCAGCAGCAGCAGCAGTAATTCGCAGCAGCAGCAGCAGGGAATGCAGTAGCAACAGCTGCAGCATCATTCGCCCCCCTCCCCTTTTTAGCCCATGTACCCCCCTATCTACCCCCCACATATATATATGTATATATATATATATATATATATATATATATATATATATATATATATATATATATATATATATATATTTTTGATTATATATATATATATATATATATATATATATATATATATATATATATATATATATATATATATATATATATATATATATATATATATTATTTTTTTTTTTTTTTAAAAACACTACTACTTTATTCATTTGTAAGATGGAAAGTATCCATTACAAAGATCTGCAATACATCAAAAACTCCATAATCATAAACTAGAGTAAAGGGTCCTCTGAGTGAGAGCACCGAGTCATGATCTTCTTCACTTGCCTTTTAACTTCAGATATCAACTGTAGCGAAGAGTAGGAGTAAGCTTCGTATCTCCATTTATTACGATTCTTCCACAACACCCAGCAGATTGCTCCAACGATCAACTGTTTTGCATGCTTCTGTCTCTTCTTCCACCAGTCCTGGAGTCGCTGCAGCATGTCTCCTCTTCTTGAGCGGACTCCCAAGATAGATTGGTAGTGTCTCCAAACCACAGAAGCTAATTCTCCTTCACCAAATATATGTAAGACTGTCTCACTACTCGGCTGGACACAACAATGACATGACGACGCCATAGAGAAGCCAAGTTTTTGGATATTATTATCCGTAGGTAGCTTGTTATAAATAATTCTCCATAGAACAATCGACCATTTAGAAGGCATACATGTATTCCAGATGTTCTTGAGATATACCTGCTGCGGATATTGTTGGCGAACTTGATTCCAGGCCGACGTGATCGAAAACTTATTGGACGGGCTAGGAGTCCAAATGAATTTGTCCTGGTCTTCAAGAATAAAGTCCTCGCCCAGCCTTCTTCCCCGAATCATACGCTTCCATACATGTGATGCAGCAGATGTGAGTTCGACGTCTTCAGGAAGTGAGAAAGAGCAGTATTTAGCCTTCATGTATACCGCCCAAAGAGAGTTAGTTGAGCGAAGTTTCCACCACATTTTCACTGTCAATGCGTCCAAAACATCCCCCAGTCGACGAATGCCTAGTCCTCCCTCCACAGTCGGTCGAGCCACCCTTTCCCATCGAAGCCACGATCGTTTAGGCATGCCATCTTTCGAGCCCCAAAGAAAACTGTCAAACATGCTTTCAATACGATTTAAAACCGAGATAGGCGGATTGCTAGCCGAAAGACAGTGAACAGGCATAGAACCAAGGACAGATTTGATGAGAACTAGCCTGCCGCCATAAGAAAGATGTTTGTTGTTCCACCCCGAGATCTTCATCTGAATTTTGCCTATCAATTCATCGTACATAGAGGCATTGCATCTTCCAGCCATGATAGGGCATCCCAAGTAGGTCATGGCAGAATTTTGAATTTGAAAACCTGTCATCCGCTGAAGGCCGTTAGCAGTATCAGTAGAGATCTTATCTGATAACATCATAGCAGATTTAGACACATTAACCCTCTGACCCGAGTTGACCTCATATCTGTTGATGACCTGCATGAGCATATGAACTGAGCGTTTGTCAGCACCAGAGAAGATCAACAAATCGTCCGCATAAGCAAGATGAGACACCCTTGGGCAACCTCGAGGAGAGTAGTAACCCGAGTAAGCAGTATTATTGTTGAGGTGGATAAGATTTCTACTAAGGGCTTCCGATGCAATAATGAATAAAGCTGGAGAAATAGGATCTCCTTGTCGTATGCCACACTGACCATGAAAGAATCCCGATCTCCTTCCGTTTATGAGAGTAGAAAACCAAACATTGTCAAGCAAATGCAAAATCAGAGTTCTCCAATCATCACTAAAGCCAAATTTCTTCATGACCCGCAGTAGGAATGCCCAGTTGATCCTATCATAAGCTTTACTCATGTCGAGTTTTAAAGCCAAGTTCCCTCCCCATTGTTTGTGATCAATAACCGAAACCATTTCTTGGGCAAGAATAATGTTGTCGACAATTTCCCTTCTTTTAACAAAACCACTTTGTTCCGGCGATATGATACGAGGCAGTACATCAACTAATCTATTAGCCAGTAACTTAGAGAAAATTTTATTCACAAAGTTACATAAACTAATAGGCCGATAATCATTGAAAGATTTCGGATGCTTCGATTTGGGGATGGGGAGCAAAAATGTACTAGTAATGGCTTTAGGAAGAGCAAATCCATCAAGAAATAAACATACCGCCTCCATGATGTCGACGCATAAGATAGGCCAACACTTCAAGAAAAATGATCCAGTGAATCCATCAGGTCCCGAAGAGCTAGCAGGGTCCAGGCTCTTAACAGTAGCCAATAGCTCCTCTATAGTCGGCTTAGATAGTTATATATATAAATAGATAGTAGAATTAGAAGTTAGATAGGAGAAGAATTTGAAGAAGAAGAAGGGAAAGAATAAGAAGAAGTTAGAAGAAGTAAGGAATTAGAAAGAGTTAGAGGTGAAGGAAATTAGAAGAGGTTAGAAAAATTAGTAGAGGAATAGGAAGGAGGAGTTAGAAGAAGAATTAGGAGAAGAAGTTAAGAAGAAGAAGAATTAGAATTAGAAGGGGGAAAGAGGAGTAGAAAATAGGAAATCATTCGGGAGGGGATCGAGTTGGAGAGTGAATTTGAGCCCGGAGTATCGGAACGCGATGAAACTTGGCGTGGGACTAGAATACGTGAATTAGATTTTGCGGGTAGGCTTCCGAGTTGAAATCGGAGTTGTAGGGCGCCGGTATCGTGCCGTACCATTGCGTATCTTGAAATATTCAAGATATCGGCAATGGGCCGTAAGGGAGACTAGACGTCCACTTTATCTAGGTATTTTGGTAGGTAACGAACCTATAGGCTAGTACCCTACTATCCTAGGGAGCACGGGTTAAAATACTAAGCGTAGGTAGGCTAACTAGGTTTTCACCTAGGCTAAGAAATTTACCCTAAAAAGGGTAAATTAAGGAATTGGCCTACGGCCGAGAATTTGAGTTTGAAGTCCAAGATGGACTTGGATATAGGATTGTAAAGGTTGGTAATGATTAGAAATAGTCGCCTAGACCTAGTCTTGGCCCCGGTTGACCACGGTTGACTTTTTAGACTAAAAGTCAACTATGGGTCAACACTTTACCCAATTTAGTTCCAAATTCCATTTAACCTGGACAGTTGACTAAAAGTCAACTATTAGTCACCAGTGACCTAGGGTCGACCTAGAGTTGACCTAGAGTTGACCAGAGTTGATCCTGTTGACCAAAAGTCAGCGGTAAGCCAGTTTTCGACCTAGTTTGATTCGGATTAACTTCCAATGTTCTCCCATGACCAAGATTGACCCGACTAGACATGTCTTGACCTAGAATGACTAAATAGGATTTAATTTGATTTAACTTTACTTTCTAAATATAGTATTGATACGTCTTGTTCTCTATAGGTCCTCGAGACACTGCAGTTGATCCGGTCGACATATTTTATCATCTTATAGGCGAGTACATTCTCTGATACTTATTCCCAATTTATGATAATTGTTATGATTCATGTACTTAGTGTTGATATGATTATTCCTGACACATGGTTCTCACGGATTGGTATTCCTGGATCCCGACGAGAGATGTTTCTCCTTCTTAGGTTGGGATGTATTGTGCAAGCTCTCTTGTAGCTCTTGCTCAATATATGGTCACTGATTCTAGAGAAGGTTAGCTACCTTCTCATTAGAATCTCGTGCAGTGACGTGTCCTGTTTGGATCCATTCTACCAGTTGGGGTAGGGGAGTAGTAGCGTATGCCTGTGATCAGATCCATCCCGCATTCCCGAACAGTGTGAGTCATATACCGCACATATGACTTGCCAGGCCAGTTCTTGATAGGTACCCAAGCCGATCACAAGCTGAAACTACTACTCACACACATTGGACATATGGCTTACCTTGACCTGTGTACATACCATGATCCCGTTCTATTTTCTTGTTCTAGCTCTAGCTCTACAGCTTACCATGCCATGATACATACATGTACACTTCATGATTTATTGTATATGCTCTATTTACAGTCTTATAGCTTTTATTCTATCTTGAGATCTGTTATGAGATATATGTACTCGTTCTATCCTGACTGGACTGTTGATAAAATATTACAGATGCCGACGAGGGAGATTGCAGTACCTACTACGGTCCGGACGACGTAGTGGGCCTAGACTTGGTCCCGCAGGGTGTAGCTCCGCCTGACGAGACCATACCACTTGTTTAGTTAGAGTAGGTCTTTTGTACTGGACTTTGTCTCCAGTCACTTTTGAGACTGTATTACTTTTAGACTGTATTAGAGACTGGACTTGTATATTATTTGTATTTGGACTTGACAGGTTATATTTTATCGTCTTGTTGTCTTTATCTTTCAGTCTTTACTTTATCATCTTAGAGTTGTGATTGAGTACTCATATATATTCATTGCTTGTCCTCCGTTCGGAGTTGACCATATTCTCGACAGGTTTTTGATATATATATAAACTGTTGTTAGAGTAGAAAATCCACAGCATTCCATGTCGTTTTTCCGGTGAGGGCTGGGCGTTGTCACGTACACGTGCCCTTATAGCGGGTGCGGGTCGTGACACATTTTAGTGGTGGCCCACGCAGGTCCTGAAGTCGCAATTAGTGCGATGTCGTAGCGGCACTCGTCTTAGAGTGTTGACTACGAGCCTGTGTTACACATAGGAGGTAGTAGGCTAAGAGTGCTCAATCACAGTAGGATCTTTCCTTGCTTATCTTACTTACCGTCTTTGATATTGATTTACTGTTTTCTAGCTGTCCTCCTTTGATATAATCCTTCATGTGCCATATTGATATTTTCTTTTCAATCTGTCTCCAGGATGGTTATGACTCATTCTCCTGGCGAGGAGCACGGGGAGACAGAGAGGTCTGCCACCTCTGGCGGACAGGCTCCGGTCACTTTCCCGACTGATGGGACTTCTGTTGGGGCTCTCGGGGGTACTCCTCCAGCGCTCTCGATGACCGTCCCTGGGGCTATTGCGGGTGCTCTTCCTGCAGTGCCGGGGGCTACGGTAGGAGCTGTCCGGGGCGTTCCTCCTCCTCTTCAGTAGGGGACTCCTCCGGTGATGGTGGGAGCTATTCCTCAGTTGCCTTCTCTGCCCACAGACATGGGGCAGATGCTCGCGTTCTTTTACCAGGTGCTGGAGTCCCAGCGGGCCCAGCACGAGGCTCAGTTGAGGCAGACAGAGGCCATGCGCCAGGGCATGGAGGATGCACACAGGTTGGCTATGGCGGCAGTGGAGCATGGGGCTCCACAGAGGGAGGTTCAGCAGCAGCAGCAGCCGAAGATCGGGGATATCCAGGCTTTCAAGAAGCTGGGTCCGAGAGATTTCAAGGGGACCGAGGGCATTATTTATGCTGATGACTGGCTCAAGGATATCGAGCGCCAGATGAGGGCCTCCCGCCTGGCAGACGACCTGAAGGTCGAGGCGGTTGGTTTACAGTTGTTAGATGTTGCCCGGACATGGTTCCGGAACGAGCCGGCTCTTGCAGGAGAGGGCCATACTTGGGCTGAGTTTCGAGCCCTGTTCAGAGAGAAGTTCTTTTCTCCCACGGACAAGATCGGCCTCGTACGGCAGTTCCAGAACCTGCAGCAGGGCGGTATGACCGTAGAGGAGTATGCGGCAGAGTTCGGCGGCAGAGCCGATACGCCGAGTACATGGTGAGTGACCCGATGATCCGAGCGGAGCGCTTCCGGAAGGGATTGACATGGGATATCAAGATCCTGGTCCCTTTCTTCTATGCGACATATGCAGAGGTTTATGCGGAGGCTCGGTAGGTGGAGAGGGAGTGGAGCTTGAAGCCGAAGAGGGATCGGGATTTGTTTTCGGGGGCCAGTAGCAGCGCAGGGGCTGCTAAGCGCCCTCAGCTTCAGCATCAGTCTTTCCAGCATCACCAGCAGTAGGGGCAGGCCAGAGCGTCTGTCCAGAGGGGTCAGCAGCATCCGGGGCAGGATGATCCACCGTGCCACTTCTGCAAGAAGCCCGGTCACCTCTTCGAGTTCTGTAGGAGGAGACTGGGACTGTGTCTCTTTTGCGGTGCCGCTGGGCATCAGATGCGAGAGGGTCCCAAGAACCCCCGTGTTACTGGAGCAGCTCAGAGGGCACCTGTTCAGAGGGCACCAGCTAGTGTGCCGGTAGTTCAGCAGCGAGGTCCACTTCCGACTCAGCAGCAGCAGTTTGTTCAACACCGCCAGCAGAGGGGTGGTCAGGGTAGAGCCTTTGCTCTTGCAGCCGAGGAGATGGAGCCTATCGCGGATGTCGTCGCAGGTTCTATTCTGCTCGATTCTTTTCCAGCTTTGGCCTTATTTGATTCTGGTGCTACGCACAGTTTTGTGTCTGTTTCTTTTGCTCTTAGGCGCAATATTATTGCTGAGTATCTGGGTAGGACTTGCAAGATTATGACTGGGAATGGCATCATCCTAGTTAATAATGTTTACAAGGGGCGAAAAGTTTTTTTGAGAGGCCGGGAGCTGAGTGCGTGTTTGCTCGTAATGCCACTTCCGAGCTACGATGTGGTACTCGGTATGGACTGGTTGAGCATGCACCATGCTAGCATCGACTTCAGAGGGGACAGGATTCTATTTAGGCCGCCGGAAGAGCCGGAGTATGAGTTCACCAGGGGTGCAGCGGAGCAGGGAGATGGATTCTGCGGAGCGTTATTGGCGGGGCCGGTGTTGCCATATCCACTCATTGCTGAGTTCTTGGATGTATTTCTCGAGGAGCTGCCCGAGATGCAGCCAGATCGTGATGTTGAGTTTTCTATAGATCTAGTGCCGGGTGCTGAGCCTATCTCCCAGCACGTCTATAGAATCAACAACAGTGAGTTAGCGGAGCTGAAGAGACAGGTCGACGAGCTGGAGGACAAGGGCTTTATTCGATCTAGTTCTTCACCTTGGGGAGCGCCAGTTCTTTTCGTCCCCAAGAAGGATAGTACGGTACGTCTGTGCATTGATTACAGGGCTCTCAACAACCTTACCATCAAGAACAAGTATCATTTGCCGAGGATTGATGACTTGTTCGACCAGTTGAGCGGCACGAGGGTGTTCTCGAAGATCGACTTGCGTACCGGGTACCATCAGCTGAAGGTGAAGCGGGATGACATTCCGAAGACTGCCTTTCGGACCCGCTATGGCCAGTATGAGTATACCATCATGTCGTTTGGGTTGACCAACGCCCCGGCGGTATTCATGAACTTGATGAACATGGTATTTCATCAGTACCTTGACAAGTTCGTGGTGGTCTTTATTGATGACATTCTCATCTATTCGAAGACACCAGAGGAGCACGAGGAGCACCTGAGGATTGTGTTGGACACTCTCAGGAGGGAGCAGCTGTATGGGAAGCTGCCCAAGTGCGAGTTCTTCTTGGATCGCGTGGAGTTCCTAGGCCATGTTGTCTCTGGCGAGGGGATTTCAGTGGATCCGAAGAAGATTTCTGCAGTGGAGTCCTGGTCTACGCCGAGCTCAGTAGCAGAGGTTCAGAGTTTTCTGGGTCTGGCAGGTTATTACCGGAGGTTCGTGCAGGACTTTTTCAGGATTGCCCAGCCGATGACCCGCCTTACCAGGAAGGACGAGGAGTTTGTTTGGTCCGATGAGTGCCAGGCCGCCTTCGAGAAGCTGAAGGCGAGGTTGACTACAGCTCCTATCTTGACGCTGCCATCTAGATCTGGTGGTTATACGATCTACAGTGATGCTTCAGGACGGAGTTTGGGTTGTGTGCTTCAGCAGCACGGGAAGGTGATTGCCTATGCATCTAGGCAGTTACGTCCTCATGAGAGGAATTACCCTACCCACAATTTGGAGCTGGCAGCGGTCATCTTTGCTTTGAAGCTGTGCAAACACTATCTGTACGGAGAGCGAGTTGAGATCTATACAGATCACAAGAGCTTGAAGTACGTGTTTACCCAGAAGGAGCTGAATATGAGGCAGAGGCGATGGTTAAAGCTGATGAAGGATTTTGATATATCCTTGCAGTACCATCCGGGGAAGGCCAAGTTGGTCGCGGATGCTTTGAGCAGGTATCCCGTGGCCATGTGTTTGACGATAGATCGTCACCTTCTGGCAGATCTGGAGAGCTTGGGTATAGAGGTGATAGTTCCTGGGTTTGAGGCGCAGATGTGGGGTCTCCAGGTGCAGTCGGAGCTGATGGACAGAGTCAGGACAGCTCAGTTTGAGGATGAGGCTCTGAGAGTCATCAGAGAGCAGGTCCAGAGAGGACTGTTAGATGAGTTCTCTATAGCAAGGGATGGGTCGTTGAGGCATGGTACCAGATTGTGCGTGCCGAACGGAGGACTTCAGGAGGAGGTTCTTCAGGTGCACCGTTCTCAGTACTCTATGCATCCCAGAGCCAACAAGATTTATAGAGACTTGAGACAGCATATTTGGTGGTATGGTATAAAACGTGAGGTGGCTCAGTTCGTTTTGAGATGCTTGGTGTGCCAGCAGGTGAAGGCCGGGAGACAGAGACCCGGTGGATTGCTCCAGCCACTACCCATTCCTGAGTGGAAGTGGAAGCATATCACTATGGACTTTGTATCTGGGCTTCCGCGCTCTCAAGGAGGGAAGGATGCAATTTGGGTCATTGTTGATCGATTGACCAAATCGGCCCACTTTTTGCCTTTCAAAGTGGGTTTGTCGACGGAGAGGTTGGCCGAGATGTACGTGCGGAAGATAGTCCGATTGCACGGGGTTCCAGTGAGTATAGTCTCGGATCGGGACAGCCGATTCACTTCTCACTTCTGGAGGAGTTTGCAGCTTAGCTTGGGCACATCGCTCAAGTTCAGTACCGCATACCACCCCCAGACAGACGGACAGTCGGAGAGGACGATTCAGACCCTCGAGGATATGCTGCGCACCTGTGTCTTGGTCTTCGGGGGATCTTGGGAGGACCACCTTCACTTGGTAGAGTTTGCTTACAACAACAGCTACCAAGCCAGTATAAAATGTCACCTTTCGAGGCTCTATACGGACGGAGGTGCCGTACTCCCTTGTCGTGGGATGATGTCGGCGAGAGGGTTTTGCTTGGCCCTGAGATGGTAGTGGATGCTGCAGAGAAGGTCAGGGTTATCAGGGATAGACTTCGGGTGGCGCAGGATAGGCAGCGGCATTGGGCCGATAGCCACCGGAGGCCGTTAGAGTTTGAGGTATAGTTTAAATTTTTCTGGTATTGAGTCTGATTGTGATTGTTTTAGATCAAGCTCTAAGTCTTGTATTTTGTTCTAGGTTGATGATCTTGTCTTTCTGCGGATTTCTCCGACGCGTGGCACGATTCGTTTTGGTGGCGGCAGGAAGCTTAGTCCATGATACATCGGACCATTCCGTATCCTGGGCAGGGTCGGTGCAGTGGCTTACCGACTGGAGTTACCGCCTGCACTAGAGGGAGTGCACAGTATGTTCCACATGTCGCAGCTGAGACGGTACATGGCAGATCCCAGTCACGTCTTAGACCACTCCGAGATCGAGGTGGGACCGACACTCAGCTATCCAGAGAAGCCGGTCGAGATCTTGGACCGAAGAAAGAAGGTGCTCCAGAACCAGGTCATTCCCTTGGTTCGCGTGGCATGGAGACACCACTCTCCAGGTGAGTCTACCTGGGAGAGGGAGGACGACATGCGGGAGCGATTCCCATATCTATTCGAGCCTTGAGGTAAATTTCTTTCTTTTTCTTCCTTGTTCTGTTCATGATTGCTGTGTTAGTTCTCATTCAATTTCGAGGACAAATTTTTTTTTAAGGAGGGTAGATTTGTCACCCTTAGTTTTCGAATTAGGGGTATTTTTGTCATTTTCAAGTTTTATAATTTTTTAGGAATTTTATTTGATTTTATATGATTTTTAGGAATTTATTTGAGTCGGTTTGAATTTTATCCAATTGGACTAAGTTGGAGACCGGGTAGCCTGGACATAGTGGGACCCACATACTAGCTGGGCTTGGCCCATACCATCCTAATAGGCTAGAAACCATAAACCTATTTCCATGGCTTAATTAGTCATTTTAGAGGCTTAATTTGTATTTAAAAATCGAACCAAACCGAATTCAATTTTGAACCAAACCTAAGTCTAATGGATAGGGGCTTATTGGATCCCAAAAAACCAAACCATAGCCCCTACCATGGGGGCCAAGAGCCAAACCCCCCCCCCCTTTCTTCTTCATTAAGTCACAACACTTCTTCCTCTCAAAAAAATTCTTTCTCTCCAAATCTCTTCTTCCCTACAAGAAACTACACTTAGGATGTCATTAAATTCTCATTATTGCTCTTCTCCATTAATGCCTTCACAATAATTGTAGAGGATAGGATTCTACATTTTGCCATATTTGTAGGTTTTTCCCTAGAAAATCTAGGTTAAGAATTATTGGGGGTTTAT